>CANTUT010000391.1:447500-452500 GCA_947687605.1 Reutealis trisperma
AAAAAGATCTAAAATTTATTAATTTAAGAATTAGAATTAAATTAATAAATAAACCAACACTTTTTTCCAGAACCCCTCCTTCGCAAGAAGGAAGAACTGCATGGGGTTTGATTCCTAATAAATAGGATACGTAGGCTGCCATTCTGAAAAGGCATCAACTCCAAAACCTTTTTTATTAACATTTTTCCCTTTTACTTTGATTTATTTATATTAATCCTTTATTTCTGTTTTTGTATTAACTTAGTTAAGGAATGTATACTTTTCCTAGTATCTATAAAGGCTAGAGGAAAGATCCTTTTTATTTTAATCGTTTTGGCTTTGTAATAATTAAGTAAGATTTATTTTGCTTATTTATCTACAATTGTCATTCCATCTTGTCATTTATATCTATTTCATGTATCATTTTATTCCTGTTCATACATACACGAAAATCCCTTTTTCAAGAGTTATTTTGTAATTTTTAGCCAAACTGAAGAAAATTATATTTTCTTAATTGTGTAATTACCAAAACCTGATCCCCAAACCCTCTTTGGTTATTCATGGATTAGTGCTTTTCCATTGGGATAAAAACAAAATATTTTTGGAGTCAATCAATTTGAGTTTCTTTAATTTTCTCAATTAAAATAAATAAATTGAAGTGGCGACTCACTTTCACAACTTCTAAATTACATAAATCAATTTTCTGAACTCATAGTGAGTTCCAATTGGGGAGTTTCTTTCGAAGAGTATTTCGATTCCTCGGCAGATCTGACCGGTGCTCAAGCAAGGCCTCACAGTTGGCGACTCCATCGGGGACTTAAAATCTTTTTCAAATAAAAGATAAAGTGGATTACTTTTGGTAAAATATTGAGTTTGGCTTTAAAGGCGAAATAACTTTGTCATGCATCACTACATCAGACTCTTGGTCCACAAAAACCTAGCTTATAGGAAAACAAAAGATAGAAAGTAACATCGAGTGGGCAACGTTCCTTAGGTCTGCTTGCCGATAGTGAATCATCCAGCCCACAACGTATGCTCTAATCCTTTTAGAGGTGTAATGAGTATGCACGTACCATTGGACCCACACGAGACTCTTTGTCTCACATGTGGTTAGGTATATCACATCTCTAGTATGATGGGTTCCCTTTAAACCACCCTAACCCTTTAATTTAATGACTCATAGAATCTTCCTTTAGAATTGTATGTACCATAATACTGAATTTGGTATGTCATTATCATGAAACCTTTTCATTTGTGCATACATGCATTATAGCTTAAATCTTATGAAGAGTCAAAAACCTATCCAAACATCTTCACATCCAAAACCCATGGTCCACCTAAACCCATGGTCAAAACCCGAAGTCCATGATCCACCTAAACCTATGGTCAAAACCCAAAGCCCATAGTCCATCTAAACCTATAGTCAACACCCAAAACCAATAGTCCACCTAAATCCATGGTCAAAATCCAAAACCCATAGTTTACCTAAGCCCATGGTCAACACCCAAAGCCCATGGTCCACCCAAACCCATAGTCAAAGCCCAAAACTCATGGTTCACCCAAAACCCATTGTCTAGTCCTATCCAAACCCATGTCAAACTCATGGTAAAAATAAATCCATCTATGGTACCCTCATCCTTATTCATAAACTCTATCCAAGCCAAACACTGACCTAGGTTTCTACTTTCATAGTCTTTATCCAAGCTAAACACTGATCTAACTCTATCCTTAACAATCCTTACTAAAGCTAAACACTAACCTAGATTCATTCTCATCTATAATCCTTACCTAAACTAAACGCTAATTTAGTTTCATCTTTTACATAACTATTCAAACCCATGGCCCATCTAAGCCCATGATCTAGTCCAATCAAATCCATTATCCAACTATCACTAAACCTATGGTCCACCTAATGTCCAAATCCATGGTACATCCATAACCTAATCGCAAAACCCATGGTCACTCTATCCTTAAGCCCATGGTAAACCATTCATAAATCATAATCCTAATCACCTAAAGCTAAAATCTAACCTAGCCACTCAAAGCTAAAATTTGACCTAACCACCTAAAGCTAAAATTTGACCTAACTTCCTTAGCTAAATACCTACCTAGCTAACATGATACACCTTTACCCTCATCTTTACCCATATACCGTCAACCCAACCACAAGACATTGTTATGCATTGTCATTAAACCTAAGGTCTTTGGTTTGTCATACCTCACCATAACCCTTTTTTTTTTCCAAAGCTTGATACTAACCCAGTTCCTTTTCCCTTTCAAAGGTTGACAAAATGTCTATTGCCAGAGATGAAGTCACTGCTACTAGAGCTGATGAAATCTATAACGAGCTTCTTACTAAGCTCTCTAAACAACAAGAGACCCTGATGAAGAGGCAAGATGCCTATTTTCAAGACCTACTCAAAGCCCAAAGGAGGGCCATTATGGAAGATGTCCACACCTTAATGAAACAGACCTCCCTAGTCCAAAGCTCAACTGACCTAAAATTACTCAAATCAGACCCAAAACCCACTCTTTATCCTGTTTATGGATTCATTTCCAGAGCTGATTCTAAAGAGCCTGTAGACACGGACACGATCCCACCACTACTTATTCCATCACCTGAATTCCTCAGAAACAACTTACTCTATCAACCCATGATAGTTCAATCACCAAATTTCACCCCTACTCTCCAAAGGAAGGAAGTCAACCTTGAAATCAAAGCCTTTATGGAAAAAGTCGAACACATGGAAAAAATGATGAAGAATCTAAAGAAGAAAGAGGACCTAGTCGATACAGGCTCCCTGAACTTATTTCCCAATATAAGAGTTCTACCAAAGTTCAAGATGCCGAATTTGGACAGATTTGATGGTACTACTTGCCCCATGATCCATTTAAAAATGTATGTGGGGGCAATGCATCCGTTTGGTATCAACAATGAGCTCCTTGCTCAACTCTTTCACAAACCCTTATGGATACTGCCCTAAGATGGTTTATTAATTTGGATGATACCCAAAAATAGACTTGGAAAGACATTTGCAAGGCATTTGTCGAACAATACCACTATAATATTAAAGTGGACATTACAAGAAGGGATTTAGAAACCACAAAGCAACTTCTAGATGAGTCCTTTTCCATGTTCCTTACTAGGTGGAGGGCTAAAGCTGCTCAAATGGTAAACAAGCCAACCGAGCAAGAACAAGTAGATATCATTGTCAAAAATCTACTTCCTGCCTATAAAGCCCACTTGTTAACACAATACCTACCCACCTTTAGAGCTTTGGTTGCAACTACATCAAAAGTTAAGGATTGCATCCAAAGTACCTCATTTCAAGCTAAATTTCCCACCACCAACCTGAACAATGATGAGGAATCTAGTTCTAACTCAACCCCACCTTACCTTAGCCCCATAAGGCATGTCATAGAGTAGTTCAAGTTCAACTAATCTAACCTATCTGAGATTGAATTCCAAGTCTAAACCTAAGTCCAAGTCTGAATCTCAAAGTCTGTCTGTTGTCTTATTTTTCTGTATTCTCGTCGATCTTAGCAGTTCCTTTTGTCATCTTGCAATAAAGTTTTCTTTATAGTACTACACATACATTTTCTTTTCGTCTTCCTTGTTTAGTCTAGCATGGATGAGCCATAAAAAAAAAAAAAAAGAGAAAAAGAAAAAGAGGGAAAAAGAGATGAATGAACAATCAATTCAACCAACCACAATTAGCATAAATCAAAATTTGAGGTGCTCACAAATTAGTTATCACTTCATCGACTCCGAATCAAAGAAGGTCAAGTAATGGACCTCTTATCAAACAATTGAAGCACAAAAAGAAAATCAAATGGAATTACCTATTACATATTAGGTAATCAAACAATGCACCTCAACAAGGGCAATAAGTTCATAAAAGACCTTTGTCAAATCTAGAATTCAAAAGCCAGAAACCCTCAAAGCAGTAGCCTAAATCATGGTGGAATATTTCTCCTACATGCAAGCTCGCTAAACTGAAAATCCAAAAAGGGTGGCTTAGGCAAAAGTTAAAGCTGAGAAAGAGAGAGAGAGAGAGAGAGAGAGAGAGAGAGAGAGAGAAAGCTCATCCAAGTCATCTTTTCTTATATCTGAAGTTGTCAAATCATCTTCAATCAATTTGTCATCCTTCCTAACTAGAGGTTCATTCTCTAAGGATATTCTATCTTTTATATTCTTATCCTACAACAAGGGCATGTCTTCCTAAGAACGTCATCATCTATTATCAATATATCCCGTTGCTTAGTTTGAAGAGCTAAGGCACAATCCTTCACAGTTGGGAACATGATCCCTAAGTTATCTTCTTCCACTAGCCCTTTAGCCATTCCTAAGGGCTCTTTTGTTTTAGCCAGTTTACATAAAGTCAAACCAATTAAGTGTCACTCCAAGAGTCTCTTCAATCTCAAACAATAAGAAAAGCTTGACTTACTCTTTTCCATGATTCATACTACAAAAGCAAAATCATACAACCTCCATGATTCTTTTTAGAAGTTTCAACCTACCTTCAAACCATTTTCAAATTTTATGAAATCACATTGTTCCATCCTAAGCCTCATTGGCAAATCATACCACATACCACCTATTCCTTAGCATAATCTCAAAATGAGTAGAACCAAAATTTCCAAGTCTATCAGGGTTTATCATCTTTAAATCTAGTTTTCTTGGCAAAACCAAAAGTTAAGGCATATCTCCCAAAAGCCTTCATGAAGAAGCCCAAATCCAGAAGCCTTTATTAAGAAGCCCAAATCCAGAAGCTTTCACTAAGAAGCCTAAATCCAGAAGCCTTCATAAAGAAGCTCAAATCCAGAAGTTTCAACCTACCTTCAAACTAAGAAGCCTTTGTTAAGAGGCACATGACCAAAAAGCCTTTGCCATGAAGCCCAAAACCAAAAGCCTTCATCATAAAGCCTAAACCAAGAAGCCTTTATTATAAAGTCCACTCTCAAAAGGCCTTCATTTATAAAGTCCATGATCTCCTTTAAGGCAAAATCAGGCTAAGCCT
>CANTUT010000391.1:457500-610000 GCA_947687605.1 Reutealis trisperma
AGATCTAAAGAGAATTCTATATTTGAGATGAAAGGAATTATACCTTTGCTTTTCTAGATTTTCAGGTGAACGGAATGAGTTTAGCTCCGGATCTAAGCTCCATCTTAGATTCGAAACCCTAAATTTGAACTTAATAGCAAAAGATTAGCAAAATAGTGTAATAAATGCAAATTAAAAAAAACTTCGAAATGACATATTTTAATATCAAATTTCAAAGAGAATTTCAACACAATAAGTAGAGCAATATATGAGAGTTTCTGCCTTAAAAACTATGTCAAATGAGCTTGAAGGAGGCCCTTTTTATAGAGCAGCTGAAGGGGTGCCGCCGAAAGCCGGCGACGGCATCGGCTGCATGCCGACCGAGCTGGTGGGTGGCACCTGTAGCACGCCAACCGGCTGGGCAGCATGTGGGCAAGATGAGCGTGCCTCCTACCTAGCATGCCACCAAAAGTTGTGGCATGCTTGGCGCGCCTCAATTCCGCTGGTCCAACCTGTTTTTGCACTATTTTGGCTGTTTCTTGTCCATTTCTTATCCGATTTGAGTCTGGTTTGATTCTATAGGTTCATAACTGAAAAGCAATCAACTGGAGGTGAAAGATTTAGAAAATTTATTTTTCAACGGGGTGTTGCACCTTTGACCCCCTGCCCACTAACCGGCTAGCAAGACCACCGTATGCGTAGCGCACTAATCTTAACAAGTGTCAAGTTGCAGTCGAATCCCAATGGTATAATTTTAAGGGTTCACACATATATGTGTTATAATTATAAATTAATTCACATTTAATAATTGGTTGCAGGAGACTATACAACAGGTTGTAGCATAGGAGGTGGCGAGAGCTACACTATCCCAATCTGGTGAGAAGGGTGGGGAGGGGTGGGAGGGGCAGGAGGTGAAGCCCTTCTATCATAGATGAGATCGTTATTTATTTGCACGTCGTAAATGCATAGCAGAATAGGCAACACCTCATATACTTGCTTGGGAGTCGATGTGTTACATATCAGGCTAACAGCTCCTTCCAACCAATGCATCCCCTGATGACTAAAGACCGCATTCGAGAATTGACCTGGAAGGAGATTCAAAGTGAGTTTCAGACACATGCACTAACTTTGCATGTATATTTGGTGTGGGGCTGCAAGAGGTTTGAAAAATGATCACTGGTATGCCCAACACCCTGCCAAATGCTCCCACTGATGAGCATCCGGCTATCAATCCTTAATGCTACTGATAATGATATTGATAACTCATCCATCAATTAGCTATGAACTTTACATATATTATATATTTGTACATTTTAATATACATTGTGTATATTTGATTTAATTTATTCATTATATATATTAAAAATTTTTAATTTTAGATTTTTTGCTATCAAATTTAATTTTGAATATATTTTCATTTATGAATCAATTAAAAAGTAATTTAAAATAATAGTGACTACAATTAGCTACTAAAAACAGTAGTCATTACATTTAACGACTAATAGTTTCATCGCCCAGTAGTCGCTATTTCTAGTTGCATTGTACCCGACATGATAGTTATTTAACAACTATTTTTTATATTTGATAACTACATGTGTTGGTCGCTAATTGGAGACTAATTGTTCATTGTCATTAATTAGCGACTAATTTGCTCGCTAATTAATTTTAGTGAGAAAAGATTTAATGACTATCTAGTTTAATCGTTTTGTAGTCACTAAACAAATTTATTATTATATTAACGACTACTTTTTATAGTCATTAAATCATGTGTTTCTTATAGTGATAGTGGTCAAAATCTGAGATCATCGAAGAATTTGGAGGCAGAGGTAACAAGGGCAGTTAGACTTGGCAGCGGACGTAGATGAGCAAGTATATATGGGTTTTTTATTTTTTGGCATTTTTATTTTTTCTTTTTGATTTCCTCGTATATATTATATTTTATTGGTTGAGCTAAAAGAAAAATAATGGTAGTTAACTTATGGGCTTCAATGAGCAATTTTGAATAGTTTTATATTTAATTACAACACAGAAAAAAAAGACTTAATAGAGTTAGTAGTAAGAATTAGATCGGTGATCAAACCAATCAAGTCATCGGTTCGCGGTTTAATTGGTTCGATCAGTTGGACAAAACTTCTTCATTGTTCTTTTTTTTTATTATTTTTTGGTAGTTTAGTGAGTAATGAGCGTGGTGTAGTGAGTTTATAAATTGAGTTGCAATAGTGAAGCTTGTTTTTATTAGTAAAAATAATTTTGAGAATTCACTTTACAAATTTGTCCATGTTCCACTTGCTAAATTTATTATTACTATTATTATTGTCATTATCATTATTGTTATTATTATTATTATTTTGTCTCTACCAAATCAACATACTAGAGGTCCAACGGTCATTATTATTATTATTATTATTATTATTATTATTATTATTATTATTATTATTATTATTTTGTCTATACCAAATCAACATATTAGAGGTCTAATGGGTTAAAACTGGTTAAAATGGTCAATGGGTGGTTAAACCGAAAATCTAAATTTTTAAGGAACCGAATCAAATTGGCCAGAAATTCTCAATTCAATCGCAAATGAGAAAATAATAAAATACTAAATGTGAAAATTAATTTACAAAAACAAATTGTAAATGTATAAATACATGTCAAATTATAAATAAATATTAAATTTATTTGCAAATTAAATTGATTTCATATTTATTTATATAAGTACAACATAGTACATAAAATTTATTTCAAATACATAACTAAATTATATTACAAATAATAAAGTGCAAAATATTTTATTTTCTCTGTCTTTCACTTGGTCTACATCCCTATTGCTAGGGTTTCTGCCTGGGTAGCTTCCCTCTCTTTGTTTTTCTTAGTTTTATATCTATATTTGCCTTTATTTTTTTGTTTTCCCTTTAAGATTTGTAGTTTTTACTTTCCCATCCAAATGGAGTTTCAAGATTTTTGGTTCTTCAAGTGCAGCGGTTGTGCCACTTAAATCTTTGTGACTCTGTCCAAATTCTCCAGTGGCTCATCATCATCTTCGCTCTATCAGGGTACGATGACTGTTGGAGGAAGGAAAAACTAACTAGTCTTGGTCCTCAATTCATGCAACTTCAACTCCTCTCCACTTATCTATTTGAGATGTGTCTCTTGGCCCTTGACAGAGGTTTGAATCCTTCAAGGCAATGGCCATTCACGCAAAGGAATTTGAACCTTTGTCAAGTAAACCCTACATTTGTTAATGTTTTTCCAAGGTGGGCTCATGTTGAAGCTAGTTGGTGTAAACATTTTAGGACGGTTCAGGCGCTTCTCCCCTTTTGGTTGTGGAAACTTCCTTCTATGGGCTCCTAGCAGTAATAATGGTGGTAATTGAAGCTATGGAGTATTCTGGAGAAGGGTAACCTTATCAGGGCATTTGCATAATTTGTGCATCAATGTCTGTGTAGTCCTACTGGTTGTGTTTGTTAGTATGGGCTTAAAGACCATGTGTAAAAACTCAATTTGGGTAGTTGTTATTGAACATTAAGCCTTAATTTTTTTATGATGTACTTGCTCAGCCTCCCCTTTGTGTAATATCTGATGTACTAACTTATATTTCATGTCCTTCTTAATAATTGTCATTTTTTGCTTTGAGAAAATAAAAATATATTACAAATAATAATTTAAATTGGATTCTATATATTAATATAAAATTTTTTATTTTTATTGATGTGATGCTTGTACATTTGAATTATATAATATATTTAATTGTCAATGTTTTGAAATTTCAGTGCTTTTTCCATGTACGTTTTGAAAAAGGAAAGAATCGAAGAGCTATTGTTAGTTCTGATTGCCTCCCATAGATGTTGCTAAACCGTATACTGTTGCGTGAGCGAGTAAAACCAGTAGGTACTTTGCTTTAGCTTTTTTTATTATTTTTTTATTCAGATGGTAGGATGCTTTATTTCATTTACTTTGTCATACACCAAAACTCAAATTTAAAATCTCATATTTTTAAATGATTTCAATAAATTTTATTTTTTTAACCAAAGATAGTTTCATAGATAGAAAAACATTACAAGTGAGAATAAGCATACAATTGGCCTTTAAGCCACTCCGGTGCATATAAGGGTCATCAATCAAACATGATGACTGGTGTAGGGCTTTCAATAAGTTAATTGATTGATGGTATTTTCGGGTAAATTTATATACCAATTGAGATTATATATATATATATGTATTGGCCAAAGAGATTCTATATATACTTTAAGTTTAAACATTCGAAGTACATTTAACAGTTATGACTTGGGTATTGTATCAAAACTTAAACCTTAATTAATAACGAGAGTAGTAAAATCTCTTACTACCTTTTCTAATTTTTTTAAGTTTTATATGTCTCCCCAATAGATCTATTCATAGATTAGACTTATATTTGAAAAATGTTCTTTCTAAAAAAAATTTCATTAATTCAGACTTGCAGTCCGGCCAACAAACAAGTCTACGCCCAATAATTATTTATTTTTTCTTTTATTTCTAATAAGATAGAATTTTACATTAATTCTCACACATTTACCCTGTCAAACAAAAGTGGACCCCCTTTGGACCTCTTTCTTTCTGCTTGCAATCATATTTTGAACTCTTAAGTTAAAGCTATATGGTATTCAGTTGTGGTATCTACCTTATGGGCAATTTGGCACCTGAAATTAATGTACATTTGAGGACAGTTTGCCTTTAACTCATTTGACTCTTTGCCTGGTATGGAAGTGTATTTGAGAGACTAGCCTATTTAATTTTAGCACTGTTAAGAATATGACGAATGATTCTTGTATCTTTCATTTACTTAGCATACAGGCTATCCTTTCAAAAGCTCCTAAAATTATAGAAGTCCATTGGTGTCCTCCTCCTCTCGGTTGGATGAAGGCTAATAAAGATGGTGCTGCACATGGGACCCTTGGCAGAGCTAAGACTGGTGGTGTTTTTCATAATTCTAGAGGTTTTGTTCACTGATGTTTGTCGATTCCTTTGGATGTTTGTTGTGCTATTGAGGATAAACTTGTTGCTATGATTTATGCTATAAAGGAGGCATGGAAGTTTAGTTGGCATAAACTCTAGGTAGAGTGTGATTCGATGTATATTGTCAATGCTATTAAAAATAGGTTTGAGTCTAACTCTTGATAGTGGTGTGCGAGTTGGATGCAATGTTTGCATTAAATTTCTCACATGGATTTTGTTGTTTCTCATATTTATCGGGAAGATAATAGAGGTCCACGCTTTATCTTTGTCTCACATTTCATGGTGGACATCGCCCCCTCAATTTTGTATTTCATTTATTTCTTATGATGGTAATGGAGAATTCTCCTATGGATTAGCTAATTTTATTATTATTTTTTTTTTTAGTTTTGTTTCACCTTGCCCTTGGGGTTGTATCCTTATCTACTTTGTATTATTTTTTTATTTAATTTTAATAATTTATTGGTGCAGATCGAATGATGTGAACGCTATAGAGTGTCAGCTTAATTGAAATGCCTAGGTGTATTTTGGAAGCTTGATTCACTGGATTTATATAAAAGAAATTATTAATAACATAATTGGTATTAGATATTTTTTTAAATTAAAAATTAAAAGTACAAAAATATTTAAATAAAAATTATAATTCATGAAAAAAAATTACAAAAATCAACATTTTGTGAAAGCCATCTTATTTTAATTGAGAGATCCACTGTGATTTTACACCTGTTAACAAAAAAAAAAAAATTGTCTTTGGGGCCAGGCCCCCCTCCTACTTGTCCCTGTCACCTGTAATGTTGAACCTCATATATTGAGTGATTTCTTAATACTGTATCATTAATCTATTCTACTAGAAGATTTAGAACTTAAATTTTGATCTCTCATTCTTATTATTAATTAAAGTTTAAATATTTATTATTTGCATTCTAAACCTAATGGACTTTATGTGAAGGGATATGCTATAAATATTATATAAATTATTCTTAAACTCTCATTAATAAATTTAAATTTTTGGATTGAATAGTTAAATAACAAATTAAAAATAAAATATTCGCATCAAAATTATAAAATTAGAAAATTCAAAATATTCATTATAATTTAGCAAAATTCAAACATATCAATGGAATAGGAGAAACTAAACATACTTACTAATTGAATTAATTTACCTCCTAATTAAAATTAAGATAGCCATACAATAAAAAAATAAAAAAAAATACCATTCCACAGTAAATTGAGGTAAACTTTTGATTTCGTTTACAAGTTTTTGCATAACGTAAATAAGAGTTTAATAAAAATAAATAAATATTTACATCCATTAGTGTAATATCCTGAGTTATTGACTTGTAATATTTCAAGTTGATTATTATAAATATATGGATATTGTGTTATTGATTCAAGTATTTCAAGTATTATTAGCATATTTTTAAGATTTTACCTATTAAAAGACGAACTTTGACAACAAGCTAGGTGAAGCGTCGATAGTAAGGACAAGATTCGATTATGAGGTTGAACTTCACTGATAAGGATGAAATCTCGATAAATAGATATGCAAATTAATAAGATAGACGAATTATCGAGAACGAAGACAAACTCAATACTAGAGAAACGAGCTAATGAGCTAGTTATTAATGAGATGAGTTAAGAAGCTCATTATTGAAGCTGTGGATGCTTATATAAATATGAAAAGTGAACTGATAGACTCAATGTTGAGTAATATTATTTGTTTCTTAAACGTCAATTTTTCATTCTCTTTCAAGATTCTCGTACAACTAAATTTCTTTAATTTCTTCAAAGAAACAATAAAATCTCAAGGTAATCTAAGGATTCAAATGAATTCCTTCTCTTTTTTCCTTTTTTAGAATAGTTTGGGCTGGAATAAATTTGTGGACCAGTGAAACCACCTCATGTAAAGTAAGGTAATTGAGCTTTATTAAAAATATTATAGCCTATTAGATGAGTTACGAATTATATTAGTGCACGGTAATCTACCATGAATTATTCTTGCTTAAATCTCTCCATTAAATTATTTATTCTTAATAGTCCAATTACACTATACATACTATTATTGTCATTGTTACCGTTCATTCAGATCATAAATATTGAAAAGTCATATTGTTATAAAGCTAGTAAACTTTTCTATTGAATTATTGTTTCTGAATTGTTTAACTATTATTAAAGGGCATTGGGTCAACTTATTATTTTGATTGTCACCAAGCTATGACCAAGCTATAGACCACATATATGACAAACGTCTTTACTAATTGGAAAAACTCATTAGATAATATGCATCAGTGACTCAATTGGTAGAGTCTAAATATTAGTGTTCTATCTAGGAAGGACTATTTACTCCAAGCATATGCTAGGCCAAATATATATCTACTATTTAAAGGGAGAAATTACTATCATTTTCTGATTATGCTATACTATATTGTTTTATCATTGTGTTTTGAATTCTTGGTGCCATTTATTTTAGGCATATATGTTATTGTTCATTGATCCTTATTGTACTGATATAAATATATGTATATAAGATTTATTATTTTTTCATGAACCCTAAGTAGTGATATGATTTATGATTCACTAAATTGAAAGCTCACCCCTCCTTATCTATATTCTTCAAGTGATAAATTAGAAGAAAGTAAAGGCAGAGGAGATAGAGATTCTTGAATTATTCATCACATGCAGCTATATATGTATAGTTTTTAAAGATTTTTGTATTGTAAATGGATTTAACAGTTATGATATTCATAGATGCTTTGTAGTATGAAGTGGTTTATATATGATTAATTTGAAATAATAATGATTGGATAATTTTGATTGTCACTTGAATTGCATTAGAAATTGTTATATTATGATCTAGGATTTTCAATAATAGTATTGAGTTTTATGGGTGTTTAATAGTTTTAAACACACTACTTGAGTCAAAGCATGACAATTAGCCACTAAATATTTATTTTTCTCAAATCTTAAATTGAGAATTAGAGATGAAATATAAAAATTTAACAATTTTATATCCATTAGTGATCTTCTATTCTCTTGAAAATCCTTATACAAAATAAGATTAATTAACACTGGTTTGCATTCTATTTCACATCCACTATTTATTTGACATCATACCACAAACCTACAATCATATGTCAGCTTAGTCAACACCTTGAAGCCGAGCCATACTTATATTATAATAATATATATTTGCCGAATTAAAAGCTTAGACTCGTTTGGTATTATTAGGCCTTTCTTTCAATTTAATTTGACATTTTCGTTTTTGCAGTTTATGTTTTTGTCTTTTTCACTCGTTTAAAGGAAAATGTTAGTTTTTTTTAGACAGAGAGAATTATAAGTTAATAGAAATAAATGTGAGAGACTTTTTAATTATTTTTTTTAAAAAAATAATAAAATCATTAATTAAATTAAATTAAATTTTAATAATTAAATAGTAAATTATCTTTTATTTTTAAGTAAACATTTATTTATCAACTATGAATGAAAGTTGATGGTACCAAATTCCTATATATTAAAAAGTTGGATTACTTTTTAATTTGTATAAATCTTAAATTGACAATGCCTTATACATATATATATCTTAGATTAGATTATTTTATAACACATATCCCATAAATCCAGTATTAACAAGTTATGAAACAGGAAACTTTATTAAAATAATATAAAGAATTAAATTTAATTAGTTTGCCTAAATCCTTTTACAGATAACAATCAAATTTTTTAAATATTGTTTACATGCTAATTTTAAATAATTCATAAATAAAAAAATATTATTTATAATATGATTATAAAAATCAAATGATTAATAATTATGATAGAAAATAAATCTATTTACAAATTACTTAACTTCTCAATGTGAGAGATTAGAATTTGTAACCTCTTAATTTTTAAAGGTTTTGACTTAAAGCCTTCTTTCATTATTAGACCAAATTATCTCATTATTGTATACAATGAAATCAATCAAAATATATTCCTAGAATGGAATCTCAAAATCTTAATATTGTAAAGATTGTAATTAGGAATGGCAACGAGGCAGAAGCAGAGTGAGACAAGAATTGAGATCCTCATTTATATTTTTTATAATTTTATTAATATTAATATTTTATAATTTATATATTTTGACAAAATATTTTTTATATTTATGTTAAATTTTATATATTATTAATTAATATTTAAAAAATAATAATATAATTAAATATTCAATAATATAATTTTAAAGAAGATTAATATATATATATATATATATATATATATATATATATATATATATATATATATATGGGGATCAGCACGGGATAGGCAACTCAATTCCATCGGGTGAGGTGGAATTTTTCCACTGAGTTTAGAGCGGAGCTGAGTTCTTCATCGGGATGAATCAAATTTTATCATCCCTAGTTGTAATTAGCCTTTTTTTTTCCCCCTTTTAATGAATGTTAATTAATTAAGAATATAAATTAAAGAAGCAACTAGTGAATTAATCATCTCTTGTGGAGACTTATATGATATATTAAAAAACCAAGTCAAAAACATGACCAATGAGATTATAATTTGACTTATGTGTGGATGACTATTATTATTATTTTGAAAAGAATGATTAAAGTTAATAGAAAATGATTTAACTAAGTGGAGGGAGAGAGAGAGGGATTTGCATGAGAGAGAGTCCATTGAGGAAAGGTGGGTTGTCTTTGCCTAATAAGGAATGTGGCCCCTTATATAACAGCTGTAAATCACTGGACATCACATCAATAGATTGTACGGTCCGAAGTTGATGGTTAGTTGAGGAGTGCTGGTGGGGGTGGGAATGGGACCCAAGGTTGGAAAATGAATGGGTTTGATGGGATTGGCGATTATGATTCTAAATTCTTAGACAGGAGGAGGGGGGGCCCTTTTCTCAACGCATCATTAGATAATCTCTTGTTTTCCTTTTGTCCCTTCACTTTCCACTATTTTTCATCGGACGGCTCATTTTGATATTGTCCTTCACTATTTTGGATAGCAATTTTAACCACCGTTTTGGGATTTTTCTTGTTAATTTCACTTATAAACACTGAATTTATGTTTAATTTTTATTGAAATCATTTATTTTTAATTCATACCAATTAAATCACTCAAATTTTATTCAAGTTCTATTGAAATTATTTGGTCCATTTTAAGCTAATCTATTAAATAGAATTTTCTATTTCAATAATTTTTTGACATATACGATAAAATTATTTGATTATATAAATTATTTAATTCAATTTTATTTTCATTTACGGCATATCAAAAGTAATTTATTCTACTTTCTAAATTATTTGTACTATAAGAATATATTGCATAAAAATATTGAATAAAAATGTATGGAATAAAAATAATTTATTCCATTTTTTTCTTCTTCTTCTTCTTCATTTTTTTTTTACCATAAGATTATATTACATATTCTTAATTTCTATTCTAGTTTATTTTGATACAAACAGTAAATTTTAGTGTGTAAGTTATCTATTACAATTTATTTTTTATTTAGACTATAATACATCATTATACATACATGAGTAATTTCTTCAACTGTCTCATTATTTATATCACAAAATATATAGTACAAAAATTTCTATTATAATAATGACAGAGCTACTAACATTTAAGATAAAAAAATTTTTAGGTATAAAATTATAAAAATTTGGTCATATATTATATTTAATTTTCTTATTTTAGGCGAAATTTTTTTTAAATATATAAAAAAAAGTCTTAATTATATATGTCACGACCCATTTTTAAATCTTGACTGTCCTAAAGCATAGAAAAACATAAAATCACTTAAATCCGTAGAACTGCTTACAATTTATTAAGTGCCGATAATATCACATTACCCTTAACCCAAGATCAAAACCAAAATTATTATTCCTTATTACCGATTACCATAATAATTACTTATGTGATAATCATTTATCATTTAAATATATTTTCATGCTTATTGCTTTTGAATTTCATTTTTCAGTATTTTAATCGCAACTCAACTATATATTACTTAAGTATCTGCACTGTAATAATGTAGTACCAATCCACACATAACTAATAATATTTTAAATTATATCATTATTACAGACTTTAACAACCCATAGAGCTCTAAAGTGAAACTTATAAAATACAACATAATATATACATAATAATACCAAAAATAGCAATGTAATTTCCAAACGAAAACGTAAAACTTGGAATTTACTTTACTGATCTACCAACTAGTTCTAAAAAATAAACAACTATGGGATGAGACAAAACTCAGTAAATACAAAATAATATTATATAGGTTAAACAAATGATGTATGATTCAATGGTGATTCCTTATAGTAATAAAGTAAAATGGGTCAAAAATTATTCTTATAGAACAATTTTTCCATATATATATATATATATATATATATATAACAGATATTATATCTTTAGCTGAATTTGAAAAATTCATTTCTCATAAATGGTGTGTTTCCCTCATAATCAATTGAGTGGCGCATATGCCTTGCTCACTCCCACATTCCTAGTCACACATACAACTTATTAAACCATATGTACTGGGGACCTTAAACCCTTCCTAGCTAAGGTTCGGATAATCTCACCCTATCCACGGGTTTTTTTACCATTGTGTATAAGGTTTAATGTATTGCCCCACATCAGAGGGGTATTATACTTATAATGGTATCATTACATTTAAAGGTCGAAACAGTATAGGCTCATTGGCCAAATGTCATAAAGAATTATTTTATTCAGTTTGGCTCAATAATCAGTAAAGCAGATAATGCATGCCAAAGAATTGCAATGCATTTCAATTAGGAAATGATTTAACATTTATGTTCATATTTAAGGCATAAGTAGTGTTATATTATTAAGTACTCACCTCTTACTCCTTAACTCCTATATCGATACACTCAATGTAAATTATAGCGAGACTTCTCTGTATTCCGAGCAATGCCTTTGCCTTTCAATTCTACAAATACACTCAAATAATTGTACATCAATCACTATTCTTTTAACTTTATAGTCAAACTCTAATTCAAACTTAACATCATCTTCCTACTATTAATCATCAAAACACATTTCAATACATTAAACAACAACATATTCAAACACACTAACTATTTAACCAATTTATTCCAAAAATTCCATGTTGGCCGAATCCTTTCATCAAAACAAATAAGTTCCTTTTCCTTTCTCGTTCCTTAATTAAATCCTATACCCATCAATTATAATCAATGCAATTAATTTTCTAGCATTTAATGAAATTAGCACAATTCAATAATTAAAATCTCTAATTGGGCATGTTCCAATTAGGTTTGGGAAAAATCATTCTCACCAACCAAATTTCAAATTAACCTTATAAACATCCAATTGAATCAATTACAAACTTAATTAACTAATCAATTTTAAAAAGAAAATGAAGTTCAAATATTGAAATTCCTAATTTGATCTAAAACCCTAAAATTTGGAAAAAATTATCAAATTCATTTTCAAACTTCAAATTGAACATGGATTTATCAAATTAACACTCAAACAATCAATATTCATGAACCAATTGAAATTAATCTCTTTCAATTCTCATAAACCTTAATTTTACCAAAATGAGATGATTTGGGGTAAATCCAAAATTTCTTAAAAAAATCTTAAATTGATCTTTCAATAATAAAATTGACATCATACAAGACCTATAACAATAATCAAACATCAAAAGCATATGTCAAATTATACACTTTCCTTATACTATGGATTATGCCTTCAAAGATTTCAATTTTTATATAAAATCTCCAAATTTAAATTTTATACTTTTAAACCACTTTTCAACATCTCAAATAACCTTAAATAATGTTAAAAAAAAAAAAATTTAGAACACTTCCTCTAAAAATCTACTTTTGGCCGAACCTCCTTTTTAAAATTCCCCATCATTGATTTTTCATGCTTCCTTTACTATTCCTTACCTATTAAACCCCAAATCCTTAACTTCCATCCTCATATTCCATTAATTAACATGCAAAATTAATCCTTCCTTGAATTCCTCCAACAAAATCAAACGATAGAAATCAAAGAAAAGCATATAATTGCTAGCAATCCATCACTCCTAAGTTAGAAATAAGGAAAAAATCATTTAAGAATAAAATTTTACCTTGAAATGCTTTAAATTTGGTTCTAAGTTGAGGAACAAGTTGAGAGGTTTTAGTCTTTGGTGAGAATGTGATTTTGGTGCTAGGTTACAAATGAAAAGAATTAACATATTTTCACCTTGTATGTAAATGAAATCAATGGTGATGATTTAATCCTACAAGATCAATGGTCATATTTTTGCCTAAGATGGATGGCTAAGATTGATCAAGATTAGTGGTTAAGATTGCCCTTAGGTGTATGGTGACTTAGCATCAAAATGATGAATTCAATAATTACCAAAATGTATATGAACATGATGACGGGAAAGTGAATTAGCTTATATATTAAAGGTTGACAAAAGTCAATAATGGTAACTAATCTAACCCAATCTCACCCTAACCCTTGGTTAATCTATTCTAATCTTAGTTTAGTCAAGCTCCACCAATCCATGGGCTTTAGTGGGTCGGCCATTCCATGGGCTTGGGATTTGAGTCCAAAAGCCATTAACAAACCCACCCGAACACGTTTTCCGAACTCAAAAATTTTCCGTAACTTTTTCTTTTTCCTTTCACTTGGCATTTTAAATCCTACCTTCCCATATCATAATAAACTCAAACAAAAACATATTGTCTTAAATTAATTCAATAAAATATACATGAACATTCATACTTTATAAAAATACACAATCATACACTTAGCACTAAAAATGGTTCCTTTCATCCTATCACTATATCATTGGTACTATATTCATAAAAAAATTTATATTCTATGATATTATTATAACTCTAATGAGCTATGGAAACCTTGGTATTACAATATATATCATCTTAATGTAAATTATACTCTAAAAAATTTGGCATTATAACAAAATTTTTTGCCTCATCATTGTATTATAGTTTATTTTGATTTACGCAAGGAGTCTATTTGGCATATAATTTTATTAAATTTATCAAAAGTGAAACTTATATTAATATCTAATAATGTTTTACGCTATGACCTCATAAGTTTTATTCTTCTATTTACAATTATAATATAATTTGTTAAAAATCAATTTCATATTGAATAAATCCACCAAAAAACACACATGCATATATAATAGTTTGGCTTTTACTGTCTAATTAATTAGATATAACCTTTTACTAATGGTTGATTTAAATTCATTAATTCAATTCATTCGTGGGCTTAACATATACCATTTCAGTCATCTTTGTCCTTTCAATTTAATTTTTATCATAATATCAAAATATGTTCAGCCGATTCAATTTCATTCACCAAATGTTCATCTGGATGTCTAATCCTAGCGTTCTGGAGACCAGCATTGCCGCTACATTTCAAATTTCAACTTTGGAGAAAAGAACTAAATTTTAAGTAATCAACTGAAAATTTAAAGCTCGATTGCTACTTGAGAAGGAGTGTTAATAATCAATCCCACATTAAAAAAATTCACTAAAAAACACAAGAGAATATAATAGTTTTGATTCATTAAATCCAATTCATTCGTAGGTTTAATTTACGCCCATTCAAATTATCTCTATTATTTCAATTCAGTTTTTATCATAGTATCATAACACATCTAGCCCGATTTAATTTCGTTCGCCTGATGTCTGCCTGGATGTCCAATCCCAACTGCCTGGAACTTGTGTTGTTGCTGCATTTCAAATTTTAATTTCATAAGAAGAATTTAATTTTAAGTGGCTAATTGAAAATTCAAAACTTAGTTGCCACTTAAGTCCCACATTGAAAAAAATACACCAAAAAAACACATGGTATATAATAGTTTAGACTTGATTATCTAATTGGTTAAATCTATCATTTAAACAACAGTTAATCTAAACTCATTAAATTCTATTTATTCGTAAATTTAACTTACGGACATTCAGCCATCTCTATTTTTTCAATTCAATTTCTATCAATATTTTACTTTCATAGTTATTCTTATTTTACTTCATTGAAATATAAAATTAATTTTGCGTTGGAAAATTACGTTATATGGTATAAAAAAAAAAAATGGTAGAATGAATTTATATTTGGTTTAAAACATATACATCTTATTAATTTAAAGATGATATATTTATTTAATTATAACAAAATATTATTGAGTTATAAACCCATTATTTTTATGTTGTAATTTTCATTTTCATTTTATAATTATATATTCAGTTTCTTTTTAAAGATATATATTAGTAAATTTTAATGTAAACACACACCAAAAAAAAAAGGATTTTAAATTTTGGCTTATCATAATCAACAATAATTTAAAATTTTTAATTAATTATTACAAATAATAATTTCATCAATACATCAAATTTATGATTAAATTAATCATAAATAAAATAGAATTGATAAAAAAAAACAATTGAGATTAATTAATTAACTAGAAATAAATGAGGTTATATATATATATATATATATAATTTACTAATAGTAATAATAGACTATTAACAACATCATAGAAGAGGTCAACTACAAATTTAAAAGTCTTAATACATATTTTCTCCTAAATTTATGTTATTGGTTATTTTACCCCTTCAACTTTTTTTTTTATTCACCCGTTCAACTTTTATATTAATTAATTTAACACTTAAAATTCACAAATTGAATCTATAATATTCGTTTTTGCCAATTGAGGGCGTGTTATTTTTACGTGTGCTGATGTGGAAAATAACATGAAAATCTTTGACTTTTTCTTGCTTATGCAAAAAACTTTTTAATCAAAATTTGATTATTCTTTCCTTTTAAAAATTGAGAGATAAAATGACCAATAACATTAAATTCAAGGGGAAAATAAGCATTGAGTCAATTTAAAAAGGTTGATCTCATTATAATTAAAGCCATGAATAGCCTCAAAACATCATAAAAATTGAGGAGTCTGGAATCTCCATAAAATATTAGAGATTTATGGATATTATAGGATGGGAAGGGATCGTCCATAATGTGCATTTCCCCTAGCCCTTTTGCCAAAGGTGCATTTCCCTTAGCCCTTTTGCCAAAGGTGCATTTCCTTGAGCGCAAAGTTATCAGCCTAGGAAAATCTATACGGTACAATATATTTTTATTAGTTTAGAGATCAGATAAAAGCTAAAAAAAAATGTCTCAGTATATTTAAATTGAAAGAATGTAAAATAAAAAGAATATTTAAAATATAGAAAATATGAAATGTGAAATATAAGAAATATTAAAATATTTTTTTGGTATGAAAGTAAAAATCCATTGATTTACAATGATAATTTTAAAAATAAAAAAAAAATATATATGTATAAAAATCATGGAAATATTGAAATCTCACGTATTATATAAAATTTTAAATTCTACATTTTTTAAGAATTGTGCAATTCATGAATTTCAAACAATATATAAATTGCTCGTAAAAAAAAATAATACCAAACAAAGAAATTTAACAGAATTCTTAAATTATGCTCATCCCTTTAAATGATATTTCCTCATAATGTATATATATTGGAGTTGACTAGTCTAAATTTATGGAAAGTTTAGGTACCACAAGGGAAGTTTGGTTTGTCAAACTCTGGCCGCCTCACGTTTGAGTTATTAAGCAAAAACATTTTGTCACCTTGCCACCAAAATTAATTTATAATAATTTTTGTCATAAACATTTTGACATAAAGTTACTTGATTCTTATTTATAATAATATTTAGGATGAATTAAGAATTGTATTTATAAAATAAAATATAATACTTATATTTTTGTTATTTAAATTTTAATTTTGAACTCAGCTCATGATTTTATAATTTTATAAATAATAATTTTAATATCAATGAACCAAAATTTATTAAATAATAATAATAGCTTATTAAGGCTATGTTTGTTTGAAAAAAAAGAAAAATAGAGGGATGTGAATTTTATAAATAATATTATCTAGATATAAAATAAAAAAGAAACGTATTTAAACAATATTTTTTATAAAATTCACGTCCTTCTACTTTTCTATCCACGCAAATAAACATAGCCCAAGATGAAGAGTGGGGGAGGGGGATTACCATTAATTAGGAGTGTTAACTATTCAGTGTAAACCATCAAACTGAACTAAATTAAATTTTAGTTTGACTTTTGACAAAAAAAAAAAAATGGTTTGTAATTTTTATAAAATTCAATTTATAATTTGGTTTCAGTTTTTTATTTAAATAAACCAAACTAAACTATAAACCGTACTTATATAATGTATTATATGCATATATATATATTGAAAAATTAATATTTATTTGAAAATATGCTTTTTAAATTTTAATTTTCTTGATTTGAAATTTTTTAAAATGCCTAATAATATAATAATAATAATACTTAAACCTAAAATTATTTAGTTTAATATTGTGTATTTTACTGTCTTAACTTTTGAGTTTTGGAACAACAATAGAAGGACTCTTTTAAGATTTGGAAATTTTAATGATTTTTTTTTAAATAAAGGATAAATTAATAAGACAAAGGATAAATTAATAAGACAATTTGATTACAACAGTAATATATATTTTTAAAGAGATTAAGTTGTTTATTCAAACCGTTTTAGAAATTGAACTAAACCATATTATTTTAGTTTAATTTAATTTATTACTTATGTATTTTTTATGATTATTTTGTTTTTAAACAAAATAACTTACTTTGTTTGCGAAAAAAATAATTTTTTATAAAAAATAATAATTTTATTCATATTTTTTTGTAAATTAAATTATTTTTTTTGTAATTTTTTTAGTTACAAAAAAACTTTTAAATTTAGGAAAATATGGCTTATTTTTTGCAAAACAACAATTTTACTAAAAAGAAAAATAATTTTGTAATTACAAAAAAAATGGTTCTCTTATAAAAAAAAATCATAATTTTCTTATATTTTTTCATAAATTACACTTTTTTTTATAAAATTTATAGATATATAAATTTAAAACACTATCTTAATTATTCTAGCATTTGCAAAAAAATAAGTTATATTTTCATGAACTTAAAAAGTTTTTTATAACTAAAAAATTACGAAAAAATAGTTTAATTTACAAAAAAATTAATAAAATTATTATTTTTATAAAAAATTTTTTTTTTTGCAAATAAAGTAAGTTGCTTTATTTAAAAACAAAATAATTATAGAAAATATATAACGCTTAAAGTAGTTTAGTGCAGTTTGAAAAATTAGTAAACTATACATTATAGTTTAGTTTTAAAATTCATATAAACTATCCCAAATCGGAAGTGGATACCACTATTTAATACTTAAGTTATACTTAAAAGTCAATTGAGAAATGTGGGGAAAATAGTTCCACTAAAGGTTAATTTGACTTCATTGCCCAAATTCTTTATATTGAAATTTTTTATGGAAAAATTAAAAACCCAAGAAAGCATTGGGCTAGATTTGTAAAGGCTGTCTTTGAGCATTTTAATTGAAAGGATAAAAGAAATTAAGCCATCAAGTTGTGATCATGGGAAGTGAGAAAAAGAAAACTAGAAAAGAGAGAGAAAAGGGTGGGAGTATATATAAAGTCAGAGTAAAAGTATTATTTATTTACAATAATAATATATTATTATTATAGTATATAAGCATTTAAAAAGTTTGGATATGATTATAAATTTGTAAAAAAAAAAAAAAAAAATTATTTTTGTTTACATTATACTTTTTAAATTGGTCAAGTTACCACCATTATTTTATTTTCTTTTTTTTAATGTGATCTAGCACTAGCTAGGACATGCCATTCATGATTTTTTCTGTTAATATTTTAATAAATAAATTTAGATTTCAAGTCCACCCTTTAAAATTGTATAAACTCAAACCTTAAGAGATGCAACCTTTTTGGCAGTTTGCTAGCTATCATTTTCTCAAGCGATTAGGAGATTCTGAAATTGTAATTAAAGCAACAAATGGTGTTATTTCTCCCCCTCTGAAATTAAAGGAATGATTGTTAACTCCACTGTCATTGCTCAAAATTATCAATTTTCATCCTTTCTGTCTCTCTCGGTTTTTGTTTTTTAATAGAGATTATAATTAGACAACTCATGATTTGTTTAAAAAACTCTAAATTCTAATTTTGCAATAGTCATTTTTCAAGTGAATTGACTAAATGATAATGTCTATTTGTAAAGTTTTTTCACATTAATGAAATATATTTATTTTTTATTATAAAAAATAAATTAAAAACTAATATACACCTAATAATACAATTGCAAATGTATGTATGATTGGGTGATAAATTTATATTCAATATATATTTTTTATACTGAAAGAAACTACTATTAAACTATTAAGTATTCATTTGGTATTGAATTTGACAAAAATATTTTTCAATAAAATTTTTTATTTTTTAAAAAATTACTTTTAAGTAGACGTAAAAAGCTTGATACTTTTTCTAAAGGTAGATGAAGTTTATAGAGAATAGTAAAACTAATCAAGTAAATCAAAAAATTCCAAAAGTGCTTTTTTAATTTCAAAATTACCAGCAATCCCAAACATACTCTAAATATATGTAAGACCGAGCTCTAACCAACAACATGACCGCATAGCGCAGTGGATTAGCGCGTTTGACTTCGGATCAAAAGGTCGTGGGTTCGACTCCCACTGTGGTCGATTTTTCTTTTGTTTTGTTTATTTTAAAATATTCCCAGCTTTTAAATATTTTTTTTTCCTTCTTATCACTGCTTTTGTTTTCATTTTAAATTTCTTATAACTATAATAAATTCAAATTTATTTTTATTTTACAATACCCTTATTTTCTTTATCAATTTCAGCTTTCATTTCTTTTTTTGGTTAAATTTTCTCAGTCACAATATAAAATTAAAAATCATTATCCAATTTTTAATCTTAATGAGATGATATAAAATTATTTTTAATCTTAATACTATAATTAATAATCCATAAGTTTAGATTTTTTCTTTGTTTTTTTTTTTAAATTCCATATCCTAATAAGTTTTACTCTGGATATGTCAATGCATTTCCCCTCCTGGTTTGGCATTGCAATTTAATGGTATGATGTGTTAGAATCAAGAGATTTACAACCTTAAAAAAAAAAAAAAAAATCCATTTTGTAACTTATTTTCTGAAAAATAAATTTTTTAATAAAAAATAATATTACTAATTTTCCTTTAAATTTAACTTTCAGAAGTAAAAAAAAAAAAAAAAAGAAATTTAATTTTATTATCCAGTGCCTTAGGTAAAAAAAAAAATCATTTTTAACAAACAATATATATTTTTTGTTTCCTTATACTCAAAATTCAATAGCAAAATATTTAAATTTAGCATAGTTTTTAAATAAATCAAATATAAATTTCAACAGTTCAAATAATTATTTAAGCAAGTCCAAATGATTTAGTATTTGATTTGAACAGCATATCAACCTTAAAAAAAATATTAAATTTATTTATTATACATAATATTTAAATAATTAATAACTGGACTCAATTAAACTTATTAAAGTTTTAATTGAAACTAACAAAAAAAATTAATATTAGTTAAATCAAATCAAAACTTTAAGAAATTATGATAGTAATTTTTATTTTGAGGTATTTTTTTGAAGATATAAAGTTGGATTTTTATTGGAAGTAGTGTTTCTTATAAACCAAAAAAATTTATTTTAAGTTATTTTTTATGCTTTCATTTTTAAATAATATAATACTTTTTTTTTATTTGAATTTTTTTTAACAAAATGATATAAAATTTTCTGGCAAGCTAACCAATGGAAATGATACTATTACAAAACAGGAAAAAAAAAAAAAAAAAAAAGAATGTTAGGGTTCAAATTTCTCTCAATCTCACCACTATCAATTTCATTAGTTTCAAGACCCAATCTCGCTTTCAATTCCTTCCCTTTAAAAACCCATTTCAAAATCCCCAAAACCCAGTCGAGATTTTTCTTCTTTGCCCAAAAAGAACAGGAAAAACTCAATGGGTTCACCGAAAATGGTAGCGGCGAAGGCGGAAATGGGAACGGTGGCGGCGATGATTTGAAGAAAGATCGAGTTCCCTTGTTCAATATCAAATTGGGCGATCTTCTGTTAGACCCAGATCCTGACAACATAATAGCCGTTGGATTGACTGGGTTGCTTACATTGGCAAGTGTTCAAGTTCTGTGGCAATTGTTTATTGTTTCTGTGTCTATTCTTGTTGCTGCTCTCAAATACTCTTTTATTGCTGCTCTTCTCATTTTCATTCTCATTACACTTCTTTAGAGTTATTAATGAGTGATTTTGATTATCTTTCTTTCTTTCTTGAAACTAGCTTTTGGTACCATTATATGTTAAGAAATTCTTTAAATTTTCAATTTGCTTTGCTTTTTCCCATTAGTTTTATGTAAATTTAGGCTGTGTTTGGGATTTTTGTTGATTGTAGATTTATGTTAAAAATTGTTTATTATATGAATTTTGTAAATTTTAATTATAAATATTTCTAAAATAGTTAAATATTTTCTGGCATATCTAAAATGGTACTTTTAATCTTAATTAAAGGCATGATGAATGATTAAAGGCAGAGTATATTCCTTGTAATTTGACGTTATAACCTAATCAACAAGGTTGGATTTCTTAATTTATCTATTGTATTTGGAGTTTTGGATTTCTTTTTCTTTTAGTGGTCAAATATTATTTAAAATTTCAATTTAGCTTTGATTGGATCTTTGATTCTTGAACATCTATTTTCATTGATTTTAAAATTAGGTTAGGTGTGAAAATCATAAATTTCTTTTTGAATTTAACTTTTAGAAGTAAAAATTATTTTATTTATAATAATTAATTAGTGTTCTTAAAGTGTATTGGGTAAATCGTAATGAAACGTAACGCAATGTAATCAAATAAAATTTTTAATATAAATTTATATTAGAAATTTATTTGATTATATTATATTATGTCTCATTACGGCCTACCAAACATACCCTTACAACACTTATAAGAAAAAAGTGTAATAACACTCATTTTTAACAAAATATATATATATATATATATATATATAGATATATATATTTTGTTGTTGCCTTGTACTTGAGGTACTCAAATCGAATAATAAAATATATAAATATATCATAGTTTTTAAATAAATTAAATATAAATTTCAACAATTCAAATAATCATATAAGCATGTCAAATTTATATAATTTTAAATTTATTTGTTATACATAATGATTAAATAATTAATAAGCGGACTCAATTAAAGTTAATAAATTTTAATTGAAACTAATAAAAAAAATATTAATTTAATCAAATCAATTGAAACTCAAAGTGTAATAAATAAAATTTGAACTGAATTTTAAATTAATTAATCGAATCAATCTTTTTTTTTTTTTTTTTTTGGAAATATAAGAACTTCATTAACTGGAATGATCAAAATCAGACATCAAGCTCTTCTCCAAGAACTGAGGAGCTTCAAAGGAGATATAGGGACAAGCTAAAGATTGTGTCACATAGTAACAGTATGAGCATGCATGTTAGCTTGCCTCTTTACAAAAGAGAGAAATTTCTACCTTGTTTAAGAGAAATACAGTCACTTATTACGCTGCCAAAATCAGTTAAATCTTCCTTTGTTGAATTTAACAGCAATGGCTACCTGTTGTGCATCCACTTCAAACTCTATCTGATCATAATGCAAATCCATGACCCACAGAGTGGCTTTCCTCAAATCCAATGCTTCTGCCTTCTTCACCGAACAGAGCACAGGCGGCGACATCACCTTGCAAGCAACCATTCTACTGTCGCCACCTCTAATTAGTATCCCTAGACCAATAGCTTGAACCTCCATGAACAGTGTTGCATCCCATGCTCGGTCTCTTTCATTTAACACAAGCCCGGTCTGCATATGAACTTGATGACAATGGTTGTTCTTTCTTCCTCACATTTAGACAGTCCTGGTAGTAATTCAAAGTTAATCTTACTGCCATTTCAGGAGGAATCAGAATGTTATCCCATAATTTGGAATTTCTTTGGCGCTAAATAGCTCATAAGATTAACCCTATTTTGCACAGCACTACTTGCGGTGAACTTCCAATTAAATTCAGAAACCAATCTTGAAAATGCTCATCAGTGTTCTGTAGGAGACATATTTGGCACTAAGCCAACACTGCATTGTAGAAGGACAGTCAACAAAAAGGTACCACAGATATTTATAGGAAGAGAACCACTGCAAACCCGCCAAAGAAAAGATAATACCTTAGGAGGAACGTTAAGACACCATAGCCCGTGCCAACACCTGTTCGCAACCACCTGATCTGAGAATGCTATTCTTTCTCGTTGAATCCTATAATCAGACTTCACTGTATAAACAACCATTTTTTGTAAAATTCCATATTAACCTGTCTTCCTCATTGGTTCTAGGCAGTAAAATACCCAGAATTGCATTAGCGTCTCGTGACAGAAATAGTGAATTAACCAGCCGCACATTCCACCCTGCACTCAAGCTATCACGCAAATCAGCAACCACTAGCTCTTCTAGTCCTTCGACAATTGGTGTTTCAACTCTGGGGGGAAGGACTTGCTCTAACCCCTGGTTAATCCAATCAATCTTGAATATATTAATTAATAAGTTAAATATATACCTTATTGATACTCCTAATTCAATAATATTTTCAATGCAGCAAAAGAAATTATGATAGTAATTTTTATTTTGAGATTTAAAGTTGGATTTTATTGAAAGTAGAGATTCTGATAAACCAAAAAGAAATTATTTTAAATTGTTTTTCACGCTTCCATTTTTAAATAATATAATACTCTCTTTTTTTTTATTTGAATTATTTTTAACAAAATGATATAAATTTTCTGGCAAGTTGACCATTGTAAATGAAGGAAAAAAAATAAAAAAGGGAGAATGTCAGGGTTCAAATTTCTCTCAATCTCACCACCATCAATTTTATTAATTTCAAGACCCAATCTCGCTTTCAATTCCTTCCCTTTAAAATTCAAAACCCCCAAACCCAGTCGAGAATTTTCTTCTTTGCGCAAAAAGAACAAGAAAAAGCTAAATGGGTTCACCTAAAATGTTAGCGGCGAAGGAGGCAACGGCAACGGTGGCGGTGATGATTTAAAGAAAGATCGAGTTCCCTTGTTCAATATGAAACTGGGGGATCTTCTGTTTGACCCATATCTTTGCATCAGAATAGCCGTTGGATCCACTGGGTCCCTTACATTGGCAAGTCTTAAAAGTTCTGTGTCAACTTTTTAATGATTGTGTATCTTTTATTGCTGCTACTGTTAAGTACTCTTTTATTGCAGCTCTTATTTTCATTCTTTCTTTTTACACTTCTTGAGAGTAATTAATTAGGTGATGTCGATTATCTGATTTCTAAGTTCTGTGGCAATTGTTTATTATATGTTAAAAAATTCTTTAAAATTTCAATTTACTTTGCTTTTTCCCGTTAGTTTTATGAAAATTTAGGCTGTGTTTGGGATTTTTGATGATTGTAGATTTATATTAAAAATTGTTTATTATATGAATTTTTATATATTTTAATTATAAAAATTTCGAAAATAGTGAAAAATATCTTCTATCATGTCTAAAATCCATCTTCTAATCTTAATTAAGGGCATGATGAATGGTTAAAGGCAGACTATATATATATATATATATTTTGCCCTTTTTCTTTTTTAGTTGTCTTTGCCATTTCTGAACAATAATTATACCAATATGGAAAATTTCAATCAGGAGAAGCAAACAGCATCTGTGTAAAGATTAAAGCTTTCCAGCAAATTTGTTAAAATCTTCCCAAATAATGTTCAACTGAAAGTCTTCCATATTATCCACCAAATTGAATTCTAGTGCCGTAAAACATGCAATCCAAGACAAATGACTCAATCCCAAACTCATGCCTAAACATATAAAATTAGCACCCATGCTTTAATTTTAAATATATATAATTTTTTGATACAATATCCATCTATATATCGAGTTTCTATGAAGTGTGATATTTAAAATCTGTCGTATAATTTTCAGTGATATATAGAGAAATATGGATGATATTTATCAGCAATACAAAACTTTTGATTTGAAATTTATATATTGTTGCAAAAAATTTCACAAATTAATCAAAAATTACCAAATAATGTAATGCATGTTCATCAATATAATAAATATCATTGCTACGACATATGATGAATATCATCTCTGGCTAATAAATCGTTATCAAGACTACCAACAAGTGAAATGAATGATTCTGAATCATAAAAAAATTCAAAGTGACATTATTATAGTATAACTAATTTGCTTATTTTGGTCTTGTAAAATAATAATTATGTATGTGATATATTAATTACAAGAAAATGTATTATAATGCTCAAATTTTCTAAGAATGAATTTATCAAATAAGTTTTTTTATATTTTAATTCATGATTATTCCTCCTACTCTTTCATAATATTTATCAAAATTTTAATTAATATTTCTAAATTCAGATATTAATTTTCACACTTTTTTTTAAATCGATATCGATATTTCGATCAATATTTTCATAATTATGAGATCTTGATGGACACGAGATACATGCTAATTTTCTTTTCCCCTTGATAAGCCTAGCTGGAAATAAAAATTAAAATTACCTGCGCGATATAGCTAACATTTCACAGCCTGGGATCTGTTTTGATAAGGAATTAAGCCACCTTGACTGTTCGAGCAAATGGAGCTTATCATTTAAACCTTCAATGGTTAGATTAATATAAGATGTTAAATTCTAAAAATTTTAACCGACTCAACCCATAATTTTCTTCATAAATTTAAAATTAGCGATCCAACCACTGATAAAATTAACTTAAAAGAGTTTTAGAATAAAAATTCTTTCATTACCAAAAGACTGACACATGAATCAGGCAAAGTTCAGTGTTGGGCATTCTTGAAGTGTACAAAACAACCCTATATAACTAGGAGCAAAGCATGCTTCAATGAACAAATTAATGTTAACTATCACAATTGGAAGGTTAAAGAATGGATGTCCAGAATCGTCAATTCTCAACAACAACAAAGCATAAGGATATTTAACATCTAAATAAGACATTATCTTCCAAGATAAAACCAAACATCAAAAAACATAGCTTCTAGCATTTGGAAGGGAATTATTTAGCAAACCTCCTCCCAAATGTATTACTAGCAATACAATGGAATTGAACAAACTAATAACAAATATTTCATTTGGAATTTTTTTTTTTTTTTTTTACCCAAATCTAGTTAGCTTGAGGCTTCAGACTACCCAATTAAATCAACTGACTATTCCCTGAAAAATGCCAAATCAATTCATCAAACTCTCAATGGTCTGCCCATTACAAGTGTAGAGTCATAGAGCCATAATGCATTTCTCCAGAAAGATTAGACATTCAAATAGGCTCAGAGGTAAGAAAGATTAAACATTCAACATTCGAATATGCTGCATGAGCATAAACTCATCTTTGAGCATTCGGGAAATTGTCAATTTCATTGAGCAAAGAAAAAATTCACTTAGTCAAACTCAAGAGGTTCCAGGTTGACTGTCCGTTTATTCAACCAGTCATTTCAATTCTTTCTCATGATTGTTTTTACATAATTTGCATACACGAGACTAAAATCGAGAGTTCAATGAGTTCAAAGAAAATAAGCTATTTAACCACATTGATAAATGATTTATATATTGCAGACTCCCATTCTTTCCTACAAGGGACCACTGTCATCTTGCACCTAGTCCAATGTAGCAGCTAACTTTCAATCCTAATGCTGGAAACCTATTTTCCAAATCACTCACTCTGACCATGGCTAATTCTTATAATTTAATATGAATGTAAATAATTCAATGTTGAAGCTAGATGTGTTTAACCTAAAGCAGCTGGAAATTCACTTTCATCAGTCTTTTTGAACTGCTTATCAATTCAGAGTATGTCTCCAACCATGTCAATATATCTAGGAGATACTTATTATACCATGTTCAGCTCCTTATATCTCTGAGAATCTATTCCATTACTTTCTAAATTAAAATAAGTGACATATGAAGGTTCTGTTTTCTTCAGCCTGACTTTTTGTTGTTGGTTGCTAATTTATGTATCTTCAACAAACAAGGCAGTTGAAAAAGGTGAGACAGACTAGCATTTATATATTTTTTCCCAATCTTATCTCAATGTGTTAAAAATTCTTGCTCTATTTTTATAATTTAACCTTCAGTTCCCTTAGATTGCTTCTTTTTATTACTACTATAGACATGTTACAAGCTATTTCTTGTATTATTCGTTATCATCATTGCATTTACCATGACAACCATTTCAGCTTCCTCTTTTGCCCCACAAGTCCTCAAAAATTCTCTTTCCCCATGCAAGCTCTTATTGCTCCATACAGTTCACATCAGTAATATGGCAAGCTCCAAGAGAATTCAATGCATAATTAATTCCACATACCTTTTATTGCCAACTAACAGATGACAAGAAGCAACATCCATTCTACAATATTTGCAGCCCATTTTGACATTCTGTTTGGCACACGAACAGCAAGAAATCCATTAAAACTATCAAAATAACAATACAAGGGAAGATTTGTCAATTGACTGCTTAAGATAATTTAAAGAATAATTTTAGGATAGGAGAATGAAGTATATATCAAAGAGATATATAGAAACTTGTGTCAGTAAGAATAAATTAAGGCATGATATCAATAGTCAATAAGAATGCACTTTTTTATGGATTGTTACAGGTAATATGTATATATGTAACAATAACATTAAAAAAAAAAAAAAATTGCACAATACATTGAACATCAGCTATGTTAGATTTACTTTAGACAGTAAGGTGTAATAGATAAACATCTAAGCTAGAAATACAACAGAGACTAAAAGGTGTCATAATTCTCCTTCCAGCATTTGCCAAAAGTGTCATCTTCAGTGGAGATTACATTAATGCGACAGAAAGAAAGCTTGTTCAGAAGAACTGTAACACAAAAATATTCCCAGACAAATATATAAGAAGTTGAAAGCTCACCCAGTATTGCAGAGAAGATTTAAGCTGATTGATTATGCTTTCAAGATGATACAGCCTTTGGCAATAATGATACTCCAATTATGTAGTTTTTTCAAATATGGATTTCTCAACTTGTGATTCAAAACCACTTCTATTTAAAAAATCAGCAAGATAAATGATTCAATCGTTATCTTGCTGATCAGTGATAGCAGTCCATGCAAAAGTATCCATCATCAAAACAAGACAGCCTCCCACTTCAGGAGTTAGGACACGTAAAACAATAGGATAATACAATCAGTGTATATATGCAGAATAAAATTGCAAAGCATAGTAATAGCTGTTCATCAAACCAGTGCATTTATAATAAATAAATAAAATAACATGTAAATGCCTTTTTGTAAGAAAAGAAAAAAAAAAAAGAAAATTTGTGCTATCAACTTTGCTAAGAATAAAAAGAGGTTGATTTATTTGGTCTTTGAGCATTTTCTATAAAACGATTTCTAGACAGCCAAAGTTGAGAAATAGAAGTTAGAAAAGACCAGAACATCAACTCTGATTCCATTGCTTTCAATTTAGGAAATTAATGGGAGCAATATTTATACAAATGATATTCCATGTATACCACTGTACTAATAAAATTATAAATGCACACATGCAACTGTTATTTTAACTATATGACGAAAAACTGAGTCAAGCAAATAATAATGACCTTCCTAAATTGAACAACATGCCATTATTTAACACTAGGATTTCTAAGTTTGACACCAAATGTGATAATAATAACTAGTTGTTCCTCCATCAGTAACAATGGACCAGACAATGACTAGCATAAATACAGTTAAAAGTGGATTATCAAAGGACAAAAATGTCTATGTTCTATAGCAGGATTTGGATCATGCATAAGGCCATAGACAAACATAAGGGCAAGGGAAAATCTGTAGGAGATGCTGAACAAAGGGAAAATGGGTACTGAGTAAAGGTAGGTCTGAGGCTGAAAGGGGAGGAAGCGGCCATACAAGCCAAAATATAGGTAACATGAAACGCAAGAGGACAAAGTTTCTAAATTGGCTCTGCAAACCACCATTGGATATACATATTGCAGAATGATATTGCATGTGACTCAAGCTAACATTTTGCAGAACCACAAGCATTTATTCTGGCATAACTCAAAAAAGAACCCCAAGGCGTTAACTATTTCCTTTGAAGTTGCAGAACAAGCTTCAATAATTAGCACAAAACCATCTCACAATAGCTTTACTTCATATCCAGTATAGATACCACTGTATTAAAGCCAAAATGAATTAAAGCCAAAATAAGTAAAAATATAGAACAAGCACTGCATTAAAGCCAAAATGAATGAATCTAAATTCATTCAAAGCAAACAAATATCTAATTAGAAAAACACTATTCTTTCAATAATACAATTGAACATCAGCTAGCTAATACACTATTCAGGAAAACATTATAGCAATTCAAACTTTCAAAAGCTGCATTTTATTCGAAAATGCAATAGCAATCCAATCAGGCTGGGCAGCCGACCATTGCAATTGATTGATTTCAGAAGCAGCAGAGAACATAGACATGGGATCAATCCCATTAGGCCCAGCCACTGTAGGCAAGTCCCAAATGAGGGCTTGTGCATCATCCCCAGCAGAGCAAATGTGCCTACAGCTTTGGGGAGCCCAAGCAATAGCATTAACACTAGCTCGATGCCTCTCCAACTCTGCAACAGGCATAGTTGGGGACCGAATATCCAATATCACAACCTTGTTACTATCCATCAAAATAGTTGCCATGTACCTCAAATCCTGCTTGTTCCAAGCCAATCTAAGCAAAGGGGTATCTGGGTGAGGGCTTTCGTATATAATTGTGGAGTGTTCCTTATCCCTCAAATCGAAAATTCTCACAGATCCATCTGCAGAAACCGATGCAAAAACCCTTGCTTCACCCCAAGCAATGTCGTATACCTCTTTATCATGAGCAATAAGCTGCGTTTCGACAACAACCTTTTCAATATCCCAAATAGTACATGTCGTATCAATACTACAAGTCCCAATTCTCTTTGGCTCAATCTCATTCCAATCAAAAGAAGTCAACGGAGCACAAAATTCACTAGTCTTACTATTATTAAGAACAGAAACAGATTCAAAGGAACTTTCCCGGACTTCCCAGAGACGGAGATAGTCACCGGAGGAAGCAAGAAGGTCCGATGACTTCCGGAGAGAAGAAGGGGCGGCGGGATGGAACATGAGTTTTGTGGGTGGGTAAGGGTGGTCAATGCAAAGAGGAGGATGGGTTTTGAAAGAAAGGGTATCGGAATCGAAAGAAAGAATATCGACACGGTTGCTGTAATCTTCGATAAAACTGCCAACGGCGATACGGTGGTGGGCGGCGGCGGCGGCAGAGGAGGAGGAGGAGAAAGCCATGGCGTAAAGAGGGTAAGGGGATTCATAGGTGATGGAATTGTGATCGGATCTGAGGTGAGATTCTTGGGTGGAATTCTCCATTTTTTTTTTCCAGAAGGAAATTGAAAATTTTTGGAAGGAATTAGAAGGAAGTGTTTGGTAACGAGGGAAAAGGAAAGGAACAGAAAGTCAATAAAAGGAGGAGGGAAAATTCAGTGGGAAAATCCTACCCTCCAGTTAGTTGGATTTAGATTATATTTGGTCAACAGAAAGAAAATAGCCTTTTTAATTATTTATATTTAAAAAAAAAACTAGAATAAATTCAAGTCAATAGGTTATTTTTAAATATCATATATAGTCCAAAATTTATTTAAAATTATATGAAAGCTAAATATTCTATTAAGTTTATGAATTGCTCAAAATTACATATAATAATTAAAATTCGATATTGACTCAATTAATGTGAATTTTGATTTGAGTATTTTAAATAATTCACCAGTAATTTGACTTATTTACTCTAGTTAATTCTACGATGGAGCTATGGGTTGCTTGGCAATTGAAAAATATTAAATCAAATTATAATTTATTAAACTAAGCTGCCATTAATTTTATAATATTAGTCATTTTAAAAATTATGAGATTGTAAGTAATGGTTGCAATTAAAATTATCGGTGGATGCCCAAGGAGAGGTTTGCGATCACCGCCTTCTAAAGCTTTTCAAAATTTTCATTAAATATTGTATATTGTTAAAAAAAATATATTAAAATTATCATTATTCACTCAATTTTTAATTTTATAATGCCCCTCAAAATAAAAAAAATGAAATTTAAAATTTAAAATTTTAATTGGATTATTAGAATTTGGAAACTTGGTTAATTAAATTAGAATAGATCCAAATAAATAATTAGCTGAACTATAATTTAAACTCAGATGATATTTGAAAAGAAAAAACTCCATAGCAATATACATATATATATGTGTGTATAGAGAGAGAGAGTTAAATGCTATTTTTGCCTCTCAATTTTTGAATTTGTATTAAATAAGTCATTGCAATATTTTTTAGCTAATTTATACACCTGAATCTTTTTTAAAAGCTACATAAATCTTTTTTCATCAAAAGCAGCTTGTCTCCCATAAGTCTATTGAAACTTAAGTGAATTGAAGAAAAAATTATTATTTTTTTATTATAAGGTTAAATCAGGTAGCACAAATTGAGATTTTTTTGTCCTTTAGGAGGTTTTTTTTCTTTTTTTTTAGATCAACCCTATCCAATCATCAATACAATAATCAAATTCATAATAAAAAAAATTTACATATAACTTGAATTTTTAAATTCTTAATTTTTGATGTTCGAGTTTCACAACCAAAGAAATTTCATAAATTTATCCCTTCTTGCCCCAATTCACAACTCTTCACCAAGTTAAGCTTCAAAAACGCTATAATTAAAATTGAAATTCTTAACAGGGATAGAATTCCATAAGCACTACCATGTCTTAGACAAAGTATGAGTATGAGCGGCATTTCTTGGCAACAGAAAGAGGAAGACGAAGTGCATTACACATTCAGCCAACTTAGAAATTCAATCATTGGCATCCATTATTGATGTGGGTTCGAGTTTGCACTTCACTTTCCTCTTCCTCATTGTGGGTCAATGGAGGATTAGATACCTTACCTCACCTCACATAGCACCTGCCTAGATTTCTTGATAGAGAAATTAAAATATGAGGTTATATAGAGTTAGTGATTAAAAAAAATATAATATCTTATTGAAGATTTTGATAAAAAACAATGTTATCGGTGAATCCATCACACAATTGGGTGATAATTGAAATTATTTCTAATAAGCAAAATAATTGATTCGGTTTGTCTTGTAGTTATGAGCAGAAGGCTTTGTTAGGCTTTTTGTTGGCAACAATGCAAAAGATGAAATGGGTTTTGATCAGAAAATCTCATTTGGTTTGGAAGAGTATTAATAAGAGACTATCTCCCTATATATCACTGAATGTGTTTGTAATTATAAAGGTTAGAAAATAGAAAATACATTTGATAGAGATTACAGAGAAAGGAAAGTCATGCTTATACTGTTTTTAGCAAAGGAGTAAGAGTGAGGTAATAGGAGACTTGATTTAAAACGAATGCATCCGAGTACCCTAATCTCCAAAAAAGTCTCCCCTAAATGCTAAGGGCTTCTACATCTGCACCGGGCAAGACCAATTCTTTTACATCAATAGCAAAGACTGGCTGCATCCATAAAGCATCAATTAGTAATGGAGGCAATACCAGTCATGTAGAGGATAATCATATTCCTATTACTATTCTAGATAATAAAGGGAAGAAAAAGCCATAAGAGAGGAGACATGCTTTAATTCGTAAATATTTATTATTATTATTGTTATTATTTAATTCATAAATATAGCAGTGAGGGATATGTGTTGCTTTTTGTCCAAAAAAGGATTTATGTAACTTTAAAGAAGAGTTGCAGGTGTATAAATTAGCCAAAAAGTATTGCGATGGCTTGTTTGGTAGATATTCAAAAATTGAGAGGCAAAAATAACCTTTAACCCTACACACACACACACACACACACACATCAGCAAGAAAGCCTGACATAATAAGACATTTATCCACACACACACACACACACATATATATATATATATATATGTCATCTTGCATGAGTTGCACTAGCAATGACGTGGATAAATGTCTTATCATGTCAAACTTTCTTGCTGATGTGTGTGTGTGTGTGTGTATATATGCCATTTTGCGTCAATTACACTAGCACTAATGTGGATAAATGTCTAATTATGTCAGGGTTTTTTGCTGATGTATATTAATTTTTCTCTCCTTGCAATTCTATTTCCCACCAAAATGACTAAAATTACTATAGTAAGCCTACTTAAATTAATGAAATTGAGCGTAAAAAAAAAAAAACGCAAGTTCACCACTTTTAATTTAACATCTTTTTTATTTGGGTAAAATACTATTTAGTCCCTGAGATTTATTTAAAATAATGATTTCATTCTTACAATTTGAAAAAGTTACACTTTAGTCTCTCAAATTTCATTCCGTCAAATAAAATAGTCTTTCCATCCAAATTTCTTTAAAATTTTGTTAAAAAAATTAAAAAAAATTAAAAAGAAAATCTAATGATATCTAATACCTAAAATACCCTCAACATTAATACACCACAAATACACCATCACTTTTGCTTTGATTTTTAGTTTTTTTTTCTTTTTCCATTGATTTCTTTTCCAGTGGGCCGACTTACTTTTGCTTTCATTTTCATGTTTTTTCTTTTTTTTTTCTTTGGCCTTTTCAACTGATTTTTTCTAGTTATTATATTCTTCATTTCCCTCAATTTTTTCCTTTTGCGATTTTGTCTTTCTTTTTTTTTTTGTTCAATTTTTTTCTTTTTCTCTATTAAAAGAACCAAATGAAGAGCATAAGGCAAAGTGGTGAGAATTTTTTATTATTTTTTGAGTTTAGTTAGAGAGAGAGAGAGAGAGAGAGAGATGGAGAGAGAGGGAGGGGATATGGATATGAGAATGGGTAAAATAGAAAATTTGAATGTAAATTAGGGGTATTTTTGAATTTTTAATTAATTTTAATGGAAAACATAATAGAAGGATTACTTAGTGTAATGGAATAAAACTTCAGGAACTAAAAAGTTATTTTTTCAAACTTCAGGGACGAAGTCATTATTTTAGGTAAATTTTAAGGATTAAATAGTACTTTACCCTTTTTATTTTGAATTATTATCTCTATAGGAATCCTCAATTCCTCTTCCTCTTTTTTTTTTTCTCTTATTATTATGATTTATCAGAACTGTCATATGTGGAATGCAAAATTGATGTTGATGTGGAAGAATTTTTGGATTTCAACTTCGATTTCCCTTCCTGGAAAGGTAATATTCAAACAGGGGAGCTAAGAGAAGAAGAAGCAATCATGAGCTCCTTATCAATAGATCTTCAAATAATTTGACATCCCTTAGAGAGTGAAAGTACAAGATGTGAGCAGCAGTGAGAACATATCAGTGGTCAAATGCAATTTTGATTAGTTCTTTACATTCTTTGCAAAGAGTTACCAATGGAAAATCATTGACCATAGATCCTCCACAACCCATAGCAGAACCCAAAAGAAAAATCTAAGAAATGTAACCAACAGAACCCAAGAAAATTCTAAACTTGGCTCCAATCAAAGCCAAACCCATTTTTGCTTAAGCTTCCAGAAAACAAATCAAAACCCAAATGATTTCGATCACTGCTGTCGAAAGTCAACAACAGAGACAAAGCCAATAAGGGAAACGTATATTTGGTGTGAGTGCTCCAAGTTGGGTTGCATTTGTGTGGGTTTATCTCAGTCGGTGAGAGTGAGATGTGTTTGACGATATGGGTGAAAAGCAAATATAAGTGAGAGACGAGTTACTATAGATATGTGTTTGATTTTTTGAGAAAGAGAAAAGAACCAGTGAGTTGAGATGGGTAAATTTGAGACTTTGAGACTGGTGGTCATCAATGATGAGGGAAAAAAGTTGTAGGTAAATAAAAGAGAGAAAAAGAGGTTGGTATGAACAAGAAAGAGAGAATTTAAATTTAATAATAAAATATTAATTTTTAATTAAAATAAATGCCAGATCATATCTCTTTTTTTGATACTTTACTTGCCCTTATGTGCATGTATCTACACGCCTTGCTAACTAGGATATTTTAGGTATGTCTTGTTTCCATTTTGCCAAGTTTAAGTATTAAAGTGGTTATTTTAAAAAGTTAGAGGGCAAAATGACTAATGATGCCAAGTTGGGAGGAAAAAAAATATGTGTGTGTGTTGCACGTGATTGATTATATGAATAAATAATTTTAAATTTTATATTAATCATAAATAATAAATTATTGTTAAAATTATAATTTGGTTATGCACAAAAGATTATCTTTTTTAGTTATTTTTGTAAATATATATCATAATAATTTTTAGCCAATACTGAATAACTAAGAATCATACGTAAACTTAGCTCTAATTGTTTCAATGAAATTGAGTAATATTAACTTTTACATATATATTCATCATAACTTTTCACTTTATTAAAGTTATCATATATATTAAAGTTATCATGAATGAAATTTTACATCATAATTTCTACGATTTCTAGTCTCTCATTAACTTCATCTTAAATACTTTTCCTCTCAAGAATTAGTTAAAATCATCTTGTCTTCTAACTTCTCCAAGATTAAACTTGAACACTTAAGCTAAATCCTAAATCTACAGACAATGTAGTGAGTTGTCAATTCAATAAACTTATAAGAATGCATGATGAGTAGCAACAAGATGAATGATCATAGCAATTAATGACATAGAAGTAGTACTATGAAGTATCAAAATACTTAATCAATTCAAAAGGGAAATTCTCTTAGGTGTACAATACGAAATCAATTATATAGTAGCTCGCTAAAAAGGGGTATAGATCATATTTATTTGGCCTTGCACACCAAGAAAGGGGTTGAATTGGTGGGAAATTAAAAATTTTAAGGCAAAAGATTAGGGATAAAAGAATGAACACCAAGATTTATAGTGGTTTGGATTATAACCAATCCTACATCCACTCCCCAGCCCATAATTGGGTATTTCCACTATCAATAGAGTTTTAACAAGTTTACTTCTAACTTAGTTTTAGGCTCACACTAAACCTAAAGAATTTTCCCAATGCTCACTCTTAAACCTAAACAAGAGCTTTAAGAATGCCAACTCTAAAAACCCAATAAAGTGTTTTACACAGGCTTACACTCACACCTAAACAAGAATTTTCTAAAACGCACTCCCCAACCTATACAAGTATTTCAATGGCTAACACTTAGCCAACCAACATAAGATGTGTTTTACAAAAGGTTAAGACTTGAGAAATAAAATTGCAGGAGTTTGGATGCTTAGTAAATTGCTCTCTACTATTTGAGGCCTTTGGAGTAGCTTACATCCTCTAAAGAGCCATTACAAGTGAATACATAGTCCTAAACTAGGTTCCAAATGCAAAAAAGTAGTCTATCTAAGACAAAATTGAGGTCGTGATCTTTATAATTCCTAATGGCTAGTTACAGGTGGCAATTTCTTATTAGTCACTAAATCTATCTGTTGGAGCATGTTCATGACACTATGAATCTCATGGTCGGGATTCCATTATTGTAGTTGCGATTGCCTTTTAGGACTGAATATTACGATCATGATCCAGGTCGCGAACTCCTTTGTTCTTTTGCCCTTCTTTGCCTTAAATTAATCATAGTCGCGATATACCCAGTCATGGTCGCGAAACTATAATAGCGGGCTTGATTCTTCAGTTATGAGCTCGATTTATATTTTTGCTTTCTACACTTAAGGAATATTTGATATCTTCAACTCTTTAACCTTTTCTATGTGTATTTCCTCTAAAATAAATACTAATTGCAAACATTAGTTTATTTCAATTTAATTAACTAGATCAAAATAGATATTAACTAAGTTGTGAAATAACTTAGGTCAACAATCTCCTCCTTTTTTATTTTGACAATTAAATTGAATTTGAATCAAGAGTCAAATGAAAAATTATAAATTTAATCAACAATTAACTCCCTTTAATTCATGCATTTTATACTCTCCCTTAAAATGTCCAAAGTATATCAATTAACTTATTCAAATCTATACCATTTCTCCTCCTTTGGGAAGATAAAAAAGATGGGTTTTGAAAAGATAAAGGGATCACAATTATTAATCAAACAATAATCAAGTAATCAAGTAGAAAATTAAAATTCAATTAATAGAAGAAATTGCATTCATTATATGAGAAATTGATTACAAAGGTGATCAATTTTGCAAAGTTGTGCCTAAAAATTATGAATGCATGGAGAATATAAAGAAAATATTAAGAAATTTAAAATAAAGAAAGTTTCCTAAGGCCCTAAATTCAAGAATCTTCTTCATCTTCTTTTTATTCTTCCTCTTCCTCGCTAACTTCCCATTCATTCAAATCACATTGAGGAAGGCTCATATGTCCTTGGATATCATAAGTATTATGATGAATGTGCCCCAAGAGATTGAGTCTTTTCATAATCTTGCCAAATTTTTTGTTAATTGCCAAATTTTTTGTCAATCTTAGAAGGGGGAAGGATGGGCTAGAAGAGTAGTTTGGGTTCCTTAGGCTCTTTGATTTCCTTCTTAAAGAGGTTGAACTTGTTCTTCTTCCATTTGTTGGCTACCCTCTTTAATTACCACTCTTTATCTCTTTCTTGAATTTTCCCTTACACCAACTTATCTAAAGATATTCTCATAATTGCTATTTTTCTCTTTCAAGCATTTGGCATGGATCATGTAATTAATATCAATCATAATGGAGGTGCGCTTGAGTCTATTTTGGAGAAGAGCTCAGTTTTGGAGAAGGGGGGGGGGGGTTGTGAAAGCACCAATATGCTTAGCAATCATAGGAATTTTTTAAGATATGAGAATTATTCTTTTAAGACTTTTAGAAAGATGAACAAATTGGTCTACTAGAAACTTGGCTGTTTGGATTTTGTGTCCTTTGATAAGACCATAAAGGAAAAAGAGATCCTTTTGAGAGACTTTATCATTGCCATCCCCTCTAGCATTGATTGAGAGGGTGATAATTCTATGAAGTACCTAAAAAGTTAAGGTTCTAAAATGTTTGGCAAAAGAAGATTTGTTATCATACCTTATTCCAATGGAGAGTTGGGTCCAAAACTCATTGAAGCTAAAGTCAAGCTCATTGATGTTGGAAACACCCTCCTTGAGACAACCAAAAGCATCCATAACTTCCTCTAGTTCTAATCCATATTCCTTACTAAAAAATCAAAATCTTATGCCATAATGCCCAACCGGTGAGTCAAATCCCTTCTTAAGTACCAAGGTTGCAAGGAATTCCTTGGTTAACTCTTCAAACCCATCTTCTTCTGGTTTTTGGGACAATAGGGTTTAAATGGCATTGCTTTCCACACCTAATGCAAGTTACTTATTCTTCTTTTTCCTCTTACATTTGATGATCTCTTCTAGTGATTCTTATTAGCACTTCATCTTCATCATCATTTGAGGAGTCACTTGAATGACTCTTAATATCAATTTGATCTTTTAAGGACTTGAGAGCTAGTGTCTTCTTCTTCTCCACTTATGGCTCTTCCTTCTCAATGGTCATCTCATGGGTGAGAAGCTTACCAATGAGAACATTAGTGGGGATCTTGCCAAGACTTTTATTGGCTTCTTCAATGCCAGCCATTCTAGATTCACAATGTTTCTTTGGAAGAACTTTAAGAATCTTGTGATCTATATCTTCCAAAGAGTATGTATTGCTTAATTTCTTTAAGTTATGACAATGGCTAGAAGCTTATTTGTCATATCGATGACACTTTCATTTGGCTTCATTGCAAAGAGCTCATACTCATGAATAAGCATTTGAATCTTTTTAGATTTTAATTGCTTGGTCCCTTCATAGTAATTTTCCAACGTTTTCGAAATGCTATAAGTGCTTGTGCAATGTTGAATTCTTCCATACTCTTCTCTTGATAGAGTGCTTAGGAGTATGGCCATAGCTATTTTATTCTTGCCATTCGCTTTTCTTTGAGCTTCAACTAATTCCATTCTACGAACTACTTCTTCAACACCATCAAACACCTTTGTTGGAGGCTTTCATTCTTCAAGCACACTATCCCATACATCTAGGAGATCACTATCTAGATATACCTCCATTTTATACTTCTAGTGAGCATAGTCCGTACCATCAAAGTGTGGCTTGAGGTGGTGTATCCCTTTATTAGACATTTTGATCTTTCCTCACATGTTGAAGCTTGACAATATAACCAAGACTCTGATACCATTTATTTGCACTTATGCACTAAGAAGGGGTTGAATTGGTGAAAAATTAATAATTTTAAAGTAAAAGATTAGGGATAGAAGAATGAACACAAAGATTTATAGTGGTTTGGATTATAACCAATTTTGCATCCACTCCCAATTAGGTATTTCCATTATCTATGAAGTTTTAACAAGTTCACTCCCAACTTAGTGTTTAGACTCACACCAAACCTTACAAAAGTTTTTCTAAGGCTCACTCTTAAGCTTAAACAAGAGTTTTAAGAAGATTAACTCTAAAACCCAACAAAGTGTTTTACATAAGCTTACCCTCAAATCTAAACAAAAATTTTCTAAGGCTTACTCCCTAATCTATACAAGTGTTTCAATAGTTAACACTAAACTAACCAACACAAGATGTGTTTTACAAAAGGTTAAGGCTTGAGAAATAAAATTACAAGAGCTTGGACACTTGGTAAATTGATCTTTACTATTTGAGGCCTTTGGAGGGGGTATTTATAGCTTATATTCCCCAAAGAGCCATTACAAATGAATACATAGGTCCCAAAATAAGTTCCAAATAACTTGCAAAAAAGTAGTCTGCCTAAAATAAAATCATGGTTGCAACACCTTAATCGCAGTAGCGATCTTCATAATTCCCAATGTCTAGTTACATGTGGCAACTTCTCATTGGTCACTAAATCTATCCATTGGTGCGGGTTTATGACACTATGAATCTCGCAGTTATGATTTCATTGTTGCAATTGCGATTGTGCTTTCACGTTAAATATTGCGATCATGATCCAGGTGCGAACTCTTCTATCCTTTTGCCCTTCTTTGCCTTAAATAAATTGCGGTCGTGAAATTTTAATAGCGGGTACGATTCTTTAGTTACAAGAGCAATTTACATGTCAGCTTTCTACACTTAGCGAATATTTTATATCTTAAATTTTTAATCTTTTCTAAGTGTATTTCCTGTAAAATAAATACTAATCATAAACAATAATTTATTTCAATTTAATTGATAAGATTAAAATAGAGATTGACTAAGTTGTGAAATAACTTACGTCGATAATATTCAAATAACTTACGTCGATAATTTTCATAAAATAGTACTCTTTATTTTATCATAAAATATCATATTACGAAGTCGTTTTCATAAAACAGTAAAATTTCATTCAAACTTAATTGACAAAAGCATATTCTGTGAGTCAGGTTCTTAATCCACAATGCCACATACCTCACATTAACTTTAATCTGTTGGGGGTCTATTGATGGTTGAACCACAATCAAAAGTCCTTGGCATTGTAGCACCATCGTAGTATCTCGCGGTATACCATAACTATTGAATCGCATAGAATGAACTATATGCTCTTTGTAAACTATTGTGAGTTGTTACATGCCCATGTAAAACATCATCGCATGTGTGCAAGAATCAGTCTGACTTAGTTTATAGACCCAATCAATTAAGTCACTATTTTATTTGGTATAGTGATTACCCTCATTAGTTAAGTGTTCTGTCAATCTCATTTTCATACCATTTGTAAACCATAAACATTTTAATATCAAACTTCACATAAGAATCCACATATACATATATACTTAAATAAATAAGCACTTTGATAATAATTTCAGCATAAAAATTCAAATACATATATTATTAGACTAGTAAGTTGCAGAAAATAGTTTATATTTTATTCATGGCTCAAAACTTGATTACAATAGGATAATTTCGGTTTGAATGACCTTCATCAATTTCAAGGACTACCTCCGCAAATGAGCTCAATTACATAAGAATAGTTTGATTATATTTAGTACTTAACTTTTATAATAGAGTAGCTTAGTCTTAAGGACCTTGCTTTGCCACAATTAGTTTTAGCCCAAATGGCCTCACCGGATTACATCTTTGGTGAAACTTACAAAGAAAATACACTAACAATATATTACCCACTGAAGATAATGATAACTACAATACTAATGAAAGTAATGAATATGAAGAGATTAAAAATTGGATCTTAACGAACATTTGAAGGAGGAGAGGTTTCAATTATGATTTCATGCATTTCTTAACTTTAGAAACTTAAAGAAATACATGTTATAATCTTACCTCTTTGTTATATTCTTTGATCAGGCTCTGTAACTGTGAGGCCTTATCCGAGTACTGGTCCGATCTGTTGAGAGGAATTTAAATGCTCTTTGGGAGAAACTCCACGATTACTCCACGATTGGAACTCGCTATGAGTTTAGAAAATTAGGTTTTGCAATTTGTTACTCGTAAAAGGAAGTCACCACTTTAATTTACTTATTTTAATTGAAAAATTTAAAAGGAAAGCCCAAATTGATTGACTTAAAAAATGTTTGATTTATCCCAATGAAAAATCACTAATTCGCAAGTAACCAAAAACAGCATCAGTCCGATTTGCTAAGGGGAATTGAAATGCTATTCGAGAGAAATTCCACAATTAGAACTTGCTATGAGTTTAGAAAATTGGGTTTTGCAATTTGTTATTCATAAAAAGGAGTTGCCACTTTAATTTACTTATTTTAATTGGAAAAATTAAAGGAAAATCCAAATTGATTGACTTCAAAATGTTTGATTTATCCCAATGGAAAAACACTAATTTGCGAGTGATCAAAAAGGGATTGGGATTAGGTTTTGGTATTTAAACAAAATGAGAAAATACAATTTTCTTCAATTTGGCTAAAAGTTGCAAAATAACTCAAAAAAAAAAAAGGCAATTTTAGTGTATGCATAAACAGGAGTAAAAATGATGAATGAAACAGTTATAGATGGTAAAATAAAATGACAATTGTAAATAAATAAGCAAAAATTAAAATGAAATGACAGTCATAAATGAATAAGCAAAAATAAATCCTACTTAATTATTACAAAATCAAAATGAATGAAATAAAGAGGATATTTCCTTTAGCCCTCATAGGTACTAGGAAAAACACACGTTCCTCTTGAAAAGGGGATCCTTTCTCTAGCCCTTGTGGGATTCTAGGAAAGACACATACTCTCTAACTAAATTAAAGAAATGAACATAAAGAATCGAAAATAAAGTGCATATACAAAAAAATAACAAAGTAAAATGAAACTTAAACTGTAAATATGAAGGGGAAAATGTTATTGAAAAAGATTTTAGAGTTGATGCCCTACAGAATGGCATGCCTGGGTATGCTATTAAATTAGAATCAAATTCCACACAGTTCTTCCTTTTTGCGAATGAGGGGTTTTGAAAAAAATATTGATTTAGTTTATTAATTTAATTTTGTCTTTTAAATTAATAAATTTTAAATCTTTTTTGTTTTAAATCTATAAAAAAGGAAAAAGAAGGAGAACTCTAGATCTAAATTTAGAATTTTAGAAATGGAAGAAAGAAAAGAAACTTACTTTTATTTTTCTTAACTTTCGGATAAATGGGGCGAGCTTTACTCCGAATCTAAGCTCCACCTTGGATTAGGAAATCTTGAAATTGAACCTTAAATAAAAAAGGCTAGTAAAATAGAATAATAATCGTAAATTAAAAAAATATAGAGTGACAGATTTTAGTATTAATTTTAATTTTAGTATAGAAAGAAGAGTATCTAGGTGAATTTTTATCTCAAAATCCATGTCAAGAGAGCTGAATAGAAGCTCTATTTATAGAGGACAGGTGAAAGGCGTCGTTGGCCGATATGCCAGTCGGTCAAGCGGCACCAGCAGCATGCTGGCTTGGTTGTTGCCCATGTAGCCCAACTTGGTGGCACGCCTGGTGCGCCGCTAGAGCCGGTCTTGCCCTGACTTAGCCAGATCGACCTGGTTTTATACTGTTTTGGCCGATTTTGGTCCATTTCTGATTCGATTTGAGCCCGATTTGATTTTATGAATTCGTAATAAAAAACCAGTTGATTGGAGATGCAATTTTGACAGTTTACAGTAGCACCCCTCAAGTTTCTTTTTTTTAGCTCTACTTCTTTCTTCATTCCTGGGTACCATTCCTAATAGGAGCTGGAGATCACAATCATTCAATAAAGTTCCTATCATCATCATCGTCAAAATCTCCACTATTGGCTCCTCGCCGACTGCCTTATTATTCTAAAAGGAGACATCATCACTTAGATTTGGATATTCCTCATGATGTGTCTCATCTTCCTTAGTCATCACTGGATCTAGCATTTTACACTTTAGATCTAGTTCGAGCTCTTTTAAGAATACCAAAAGAGTCATCTACCTTTTTTGGTTTTGGGTTTCATTTGAAATCAATTACCATCTTAGAAGAAGGTATAGAGGGAGGAGACTTTTTGCTTATTAGGACTTAGGTTTTCTTTTAAAATCCAGAGAGAAGATATCAAAATATAAATCTTTAGAAAGGTAACTATTCAAGAGAGAAAATAAAATGGAAGGGTTATGAGGCCTTTTAAATAAGAAAAGAACAATTAGGGTGTCAGTTATGATTTAACATAAAGTCGGGTAATAGTGGATATGAACAGATTTTCTTTTATTGGAAACATAAATCTCTTTTTGGAGATGGTAAATTTATCTTGGAAGCAAATATATTATAAATGACTTTGTCAGGGTAGAGGACTTTCCATTCAATTAGCTTATCTGTTTAAAAAATTAGAAAAAAACTCTATATCTTCTTCTACGCTCTTCTTAGCCATTAATTTACCCTATAACTGTTTAGGATACCAAAGTCTTGTCATTGAGTACGCCATTTCTTCCTCACTACTTGTATCTATACTTAGGTCGATGGGTTACTCTTATCTCGCTCATTTTGAGCCCATCTGATCCTCTTCACATTCTATATTGTTCCTCGGTCACGACCATAATTATTAAATCTAGACCGAACTGATCGGTCGACCTTGTGACCTGGTGACCCAAGCGTTGAACCGGTTCGGGTTTATTATTAGACCAGATTTGTAATTGACCAATAAAAAATCATGTGACCCGGATGGTTGAACCGATGACTCGATGTGACCCGGCTAGTGATAACATGGCCTCGCAATTTCTTTTTTTTTTCTTTTTTCACTATAACTTGCTTTTATTTTGATAAATTATTATGATATGCACTTTTATTTTCATTTCTGAAGGTTTTTTTTAATTATTTTGCATTTTCATTCTATAGAGTAAAAAAGTTAGAAAATTTTCATTTTATTTTAATCCCTAATGTGAATTTAATTTTAATCCCTGAAATTTAATAATTTATTTATATTTAATTCTTAAATTGATATATAATGAACTTGTTTATACATTTTGATGAAAATGTAAGGATTAAAATTATTAAACCTCAATTTCTCTTTTTTTTAGTTCATAGTGTGATTCATGAATATAAAAGTGTAAAGATATACGAAAAATTTAAAGAGCTTATATATATATATATATATGTGTGTGTGTGTGTGTGTGTTTGTAAATTAAAATATTTAGTTTGTTAATTTTTATTTTTGAGTGGAAGTTTATGTATTCCTAATTTTTTTAACATTTTATATTTATTTTATTATATAAAATTATAAATTATATATTTAATTAATTATATTTACCACCGATTTAACCATTGATTTAATGGTTAAACTACTTATCCGTTGACTCAATTTATAAATTTAATTAATGATTGATCTAGATTTAATAACTATGGTCATGACCTTAGACCTGAAATCATTTCGTACTTACTTTAGTCACTTCGCTGAACCGAACATATCCATTCGCTTATCATTGCTCACTACTTTGTTCATATGATCCTCTCAATATCGTATCTCTCACTATCTCCAAATATCACCTCGGTTTTATTGTCCTTCCTTGGCATTCCTCCACTTTTATCACCAATCTTGCCATAGTCCAACAAGCTTCATTCATGCATTTTCATTGTCCATGCTTCTCCTTATTTCATCCTTAACTGCCTACAATGACTAGTGAAAACTTGAGGTATTATAAATGTAATCTTAGAATATTTTTCAAATTAATTAGAAACTTAATATGTATATTAGTAATGAATATTAAAAATAAAAAATTTCTATAGCATAATTATTTTTTTAGTTGTTTTATTGTATCTTAATTTTTTTTAAGATCTAACAAACAAAACTTATATAATTTTTTTTTTTAAATCTAACAAACAAAACTTATCCTTAATAAAACAAATAAATTAACCTAGATATTATAATTAAAATTATAATGAATTAAAATTAAATTATTTTATTGAAAATTTTTAATGGAATCAAATTTTTATTACTTAATGAAGAATTAAGTATTAAAAAATTTGGTTAAATCAAGAAAGAAAGAATGTCATAATCCATTGTAATTAAATATTAAATTAAAGTAAATAAAAAATTTGAAAATAAAATTTCTATTATCTAGTGTTTATAATTAACGAAAAAAGATAATGATTATCATAGATAATTAATGTAGGATTTCTTATTCCTATTCACTAATATACATGATAAATTGAAAGAATTTTAACTAAGGGTGAGCATGGGATGCAAGTATACAAACTTTACCTAAAATCCCAAACCGAAAAAATACTGAAATGGAAAATCCCCATGAACCGAAGAAATCTCCGAACTGACTTGAATAGGATGAGTTTATTTGATGCAGGATAGGGGATGAGGGTATAGCCTTACTCAGAACCGACTTGGAACTGTATCAGAATCGAAGAACCGAGACCCATACCAAATACTTATATTATTATAAGTTGTAATTATATATTTTGTATATATACATATAATACATAACTTAAACTATATATACATGTTCTAAACCCACTAGCCTAATCTAACCCTAAAAATTTTATTCCTTTCCTTTGTCGCCGCTCTCCTCTCCTCTCATCCAGAATTGAAATCCTAATTCCTAAATTCTCAATCTCCCTCCCATCCATAATTCTTAATCTCCTATCAGCTCAAAATGTATCTCCTCTCTCTCTCTCTATATTTCTTACCGAAGAATGCTCTCTAGCTTCTGAGAATTTCTCTCACACACCTCACAAATCTCTTTGATGTTCTTTCTCCGTCTAGTCAAATCCCAAGAACACATGCTAATTGAAGAAAAAAAGGTACTACTATTAATCAAAGACTCAAATCCCTAGCTAAATTAGAGTTCTAATTTAGAGTTCAATGAAAGATTCTCTTATTCTCTCAAACAACCACTTGGAATTCCTATATGATGTAATAAATTTTTAATTTAGGGTTCTTAATTAGGAATTTAGGATTTTTTTATTGCTGCATGTCAAATTCAAATTGTAAATTTGATTTAGGGTTCAATCATTTGATTTACTGTATTTACACGTCAATTTTAACTTGTAAAGTAGTCAAATACTTAAAATCAATTAATTAATAAAATTAGGGTTTGCACTTTACTTGTGTAATAACAACAATAATAATAAGATTTTCTTAGTAGCAGCAGCTTAGAGAATATGAACAAGTAATAAGAATACTTTTATTTATGCTCATGTTCCTCTTTTCATAGATATTATAAATTATAGATAGATAGATATAAAACCATTAGGTACAAAAAAAAAAAAACTTTTTTCTCTTTGAATAGTCACACAATTCGGAAAAAATGTATAAGGAACAAAAATTGGATTTAAAATGTGTATTCGAATTGGCTTTTTTGATGATATAGTGAGTTCGAAAAATTATAACCTTTTAATATTTGATTAAGAGTTTTTATATTTAACTTTTAGTATGAGGATAGAAATATATATTTTCAATTAATTGGTATTTAATATAGATGAATATTTTGATAATTCAATATTTAACTTTTAAATAAATTAAATTATATGTAGTATAATCCATAGTTATTAAATCCGGATTGAATAGGTGGGTCGATCCGGTGGCTCGATGACTCAGGCACTGAACTTGTTCGAGTTTATTATTAGACCTGATTTGCAATTGATTGACAAAAAATCATGCTATCTAGACGGTTGAACCATTGATCCAGTGTGACTCCGCCAGTGATTTGATGGCTTTATAATTTCAATTTTTTTTTCACTATAATTTGCTTTTATTTGGATAAATTGTTATGATATGTATTTTTATTTTTATTTCTAATTTTTTTTTATTATTTTGCATTTTCATTCTATAAAGTAAAAGTTAGAAAATTTTCATTTCATTTTAATTCTTAATGTTAAATTAATTTTAATTCCTGAAATTTAATAATTTAATTCTTAAATTGATATATAATGAAATATTTGAATTTGTTTACATATTTTGATGAAAATGTAAGAATTAAAATTATTAATTTTAATTTCTCTTTTTTTAGTACATAATATGATTGATAGATATAAAAATTTAAAGATATATGAAATATTTAATGGATTTTTTTATGTATTTTTTTATATTTATAAATTAAAATATCTAGTTTATTAATTTTTATTTTTGAGTGAAAATTTATGTACTCCTAAATTTTTTAATATTTTATATTTATTTTATTATATAAAATTATAAATTATATATTTAATTAATTACATTGATCCATCAGTTTAATCATTAATTCAATAGTTGAACATTTGACCCGTCAACCCAACTTAATAACTATGGTATAATCCATCCAATTTTTTAAGGTTTATTATAGGGTATGTATTTTTTTGTTATGAAAATTATCAAATAAAGGTTACATTATGAAATGAAGGTTATTTTTTTTTTTTTCAATCTATTGATCACTTACGTCATAAAGAATATCGCAACACAATTTGATGTGTATTCAATTATATATATATATATATATATATATATATATATATATATATATAATTTAGAATGTTTAACTTCGTTAAATTGTAGTTATATAAATGACCATAATTTTATTTTAGTATTATTTTTAATTAAAAAAATCACTTTTGAAAAGAAAAAAAAATATTCTTTTTTAAAAAAATATTAATCTTTCATTTAATCAGAAAATATATTTCTGTCAATTAAATATCCTAAGCATGTCCAACATGAGAAAATGGTTGCTTCGGCTTTTCAAAATGCGAAGAGTCGAATGCAAAAAAATAGACAAGATTTCATAGCTACCATTCCTTTAGAGGTCTGAAAGTCATGAGTACAAACTACACAGTTTTGTCTTTTTTGAAGCGAAGAAACAGTTCAGATTTAACCTTTCCATCTCTAACACAATAATTAGTGTTTTTTTTTTTTTTTGGTTTTTTTGATATATTCTATTATAAAATAAGCGTTTAACTACTGAGCTAATAAATATTGTTGAGATTTAACCTTTCCATCTCTAACACTATAATTAGTGTTTTTTTTTTTTTGGTTTTTTTGATTTATTCTATTATAAAATAAGCGTTTAACTACTGAGCTAATAAATATTGTTGAGATTTAACCTTTCCATCTCTAACACTATAATTAGTGTTTTTTTTTTTTTGGTTTTTTTGATTTATTCTATTATAAAATAAGCGTTTAACTATTGAGCTAATAAATATCCTCATTCCTGTTAAGAATGTGAAAAATAAAAAATTTCAAGTTTTAAATCTATCATACTATAAAAAATGATCACTAATTTAGTAGAATTGTTCCCTTATCATGTGATCTTCTATGAGGTATTCTCTCTCGTAAAAAAGACAAAAAAAAGGGTCAATAAGAATGGTCAAATATGTGATGACAGCGGCAAACTCAAGATTTTAGTTGAGATGAGACGATTTAGCATCAATTTGTTCTATAAGGTTATATATATAAACATAAATCCCTAAGTAGAGAAGTTCTCAAGACATTATCTTGTAGCAGCAGCTTGTAAACTTTGTATCAAAACTGCACGGCAATTCACTGAAAAATTGGTCTAGCTAAATTTCCTGCAGCTTTGCTTTTAAGATTTCAATCATACTCAACTAGAACAACAGTCTTCCTTATTTTTAGAGTCTCGCTGATTTTTTTAGATTTGATTTCAATACTTCTAAATTCAAATATTTAAGTTGAGGCATCAGAATAGCTAATAGAATTTAGCATTGCTTTCTTAGATTTCATTTAGAAAAATAAAATTATACTATTAGTTTACCAATTTTATTGGCCACTTCTGCAATATTAAGCCTAAGCTTATCATGAACAAACACTAATTCTATACTTATTTAGTGGAAATAGAAGTCATGGTTATATCCTCAAACAATAATTCAATTCAATCATGTGCCAAGATAATAAGTACCTGTATAATTTGGACAGAATACACGCAATAGCAGTAATTATCTTCGAGCATAGCATTTTTAAGATCATATGACTTGTAATCATAAGCTCTAAAACAAAAGTTTAAATGCAACATTAGCAAAACCCTCAGCAAAAATCTCCCAATTTTTAAATACACAGGATAAATAAACACATAATTAGGAAAGCACCTCTTAAATTAATTGGCATAAAAGTTCCAATCGAGTTTCAACATAAGAGATAAATAAGCAGCAACCCCACATACCCGTATGCTGAGATGAGTTCTCGATCGAGCCAAATGTTAGCACTATGAAATTAATAATTGTAGGCACTTCACTGATTATACTAGTAGACACAATACAGCAAGTGAACATATGATCAGCATACCAGAATATAAGCAGCATGGACCAGCTACAGAAAGAAACCACTTTCAACTACTTCATGAATGTTATCCTTTCTAGAAAATGAAAATAAAATTTCCAATCATGTGGGGAGACTGCTTAAAATCAATTAAACAAGATTTTCGACAATCAAAATACCATTGACAAAGACTTGAGATGCAGAAAAGACTTGAGATGCAGATTCTCATTGAAAGATCACATATGTAAGGCTTGCTTATTGGAGGGCAATAACAACATGCATGTAAGCCATAGACATGCCAGTAGTCAGAGCATAGCAAAGCTTAAGCCATAGACATGCCAGTAGTCAGAGCATAGCAAAGCTTATTTAATTTAAGACCTATTCATACAAAGAGCTGCACACCTGAAAGATAAACTAGATGAGGATCAAATGGATGGCACATTATATATTATTATATATTTCATTGTTCTTCCATTACCATAGATTTGTCATGTAACATCTACATTTAGTGGTCGAGAATTACAGCATTTGATCAATTTCTGTAAAGTTTCCATTATATAAGAAAATGATGGACGTTCTGAGGGCTCACTGCAGTAAAAATCGAACTCACAGTTAGAATATAAGAGAAGGAAAAAGAGACATCAAATTTGTGCACTATCTGTGAATCAGTGTCTTATCCTGGACAGTGTTTGTGAAATAACAGCCCACTTTATTGTTAAGAGAAAGCATTAGTACACTACACTTCAATAGTTCATGGAAGAATTATGAATGCACACTTACCAAGTCAAGCAGACATCAATTAGGGCAGCCACTGAAGGATTTACATTGTTTGGAATTTCAAGCCTTCGCCCCTGAAAACCAACAGCTGCTACAACCTGCAACATGATGTAAAATTGTATACCAATTCAGATCCATATCATGATCTCATCAATTAAATTATCCAAGAAAATCAGAAGATACCCAATACATATGCTCATTCTAGACACCATAGAAATGACTCAGTTTTTTATGTGTCCATTCTTCCCCACTTTTTTGAGAGTATGCATTAGGTCCTGATTCCTTTGTGGCTGTGCCATTCTTTATGAGCATTCAGTACTCCACTTGATATTCAGAACTCAAACACTTAGCTAAAGAAAAGCTTTGTTCCAAAGACAAACACTGAAATGCAAACTAATCTTACTTACAAACCAAAATTCATCTAAAATTCCATAGAACTGCCATCAAGTGTGAATAGACAGGATGAAACCTCCCAATGAACCAAAGAACAAATAGGCCTGCAAATGATCCGAGCATTTGCTAACTCAAGCACTTGACTTGTTTGCTCATGAAACAAGCTTTAAATTTGGGTTTGCGCTTGGCTCATTTATTAAAGTTGAGCTGCACACATGCCTGCTCATATACAACTTGTTTGTTACACATCCTTAACCAAGCCAAAGTCTTTTTTAACAAACTTGAATTGTAAAAACAATTATTGACAAATTTACTAAAAAAAAATCAAAACATTTATTTTGAAAATATTAATATACTTGGTAATATCAGTTCTTTTTGCTAATTTTTACAATAAAACATAGAATCTCTTGCAATATAATTTGTATAGTAAAATGTATAATCTCTAAAGATTTTATTGCAAGTATACATTATGAAACTGAAAAAAAATGTATTTTCTATATGATTTTCTTTTAATTAATAGTTTTAAATATTCCATGCTTAGTATTAAAATACATAGGTATTAAATTCAAAAATCAGATTTATTAACTTCTTTATATCCAAGATGGCTCGCTAAACAACAAATTAATTGGCTAAAGAGCCTAAAGGAGCTAAGTTTAGATTAGGCTTAATCATTTATTAGACAAGGCCCTAAAAGTGAGCTTAAGGTTAGCTCGTTAAACATAATGAACAAGCTCAAACAAGCTTTTACCAAACCGAGTTTTGTATAGTTCACTAGTGGCTTGCTCCTTTGCAAAGCAAAGAAAAACCATAAAAAAGTTCTAGTGGGAGATTCTCCTGCCAATTTGGTCCACAATAAGATGTTCTGTCAACCCCGGCAAAAATTTCTTAATCAAAGAAGCAAGGAAAAGGGTACTAAGTGAACCTTTTTGTTTGCACTCCCTAGAGTCTATTCGTAAGATAGGTGAACTTTCTCAACTTGAACTAACTATAGTACAAACTTTTAGCACAAGGGACAATACTTCAACCTCTCAATTATGAATTGAATATTTTCCATTAATTTGACCTATATAAATAAACAATGAAGACTGAGAAAACTTCCCACCCTCCATCCCTCCATTCCTCTCCCCCGCCATTATTTGCTAAGACAACCATCTCATCTTTATATTATATTTTTCTTTTAAAGAGATTCTAGCATCTATTGTTTGTCAAGTTTATAAACATTAATTGATCAACACAATCAATTCCCTATGTTTTTCTGAATTATTTGTGCGTTGGCATGCAGCATGGTAATAGATAAACAACCTGTGCTTGATTTAAACTTCTCCAAGGCCGTTGAAGGGTCATAAGTTCCCACAAGATGACACCAAAACTATAAACATCTGATTTCTCATTTGATGGCTCGCTACGGAGTACTTCTGGTGCCATCCACTCAGGCTAAAGAAAAGAAGCAAAAACTGGACGTTTTAGTGTCTGAAATACTAGATACTTCCATTGTATAACAAACAATAAGAGAAATGTGACACAAATCAACTTAGTCATTTAAGCACAACTTACAGTGCCAGCTGCAGTTTTCGATGAAAGGTACGACTTTGCTTTTGTACGGGAAAGACCAAAATCACCAACCTGGATAGTCATACATGACATATTCCATATCACTGTCCACACCATTTTAACATAGAAAAAATATCCCCACCAACAAAAAGATATTAAAAGTCTTGTCTTCCTTATTTGCAATAAATTCACCACCCCTCCCTCTCCCCATCAACCCAAAAATAAATAAATAAATAAGACCAGAAAAGAGCTCTCAATGGCTGAAATCTTACAACGTTCAGCCATTGCAGTTATTTGTCAATATGATATTTGGCACTGAACATTAGGGCTCAGCAGGGAGGTGGGGGAATTATTCTCTTGTTTCACAAGCTTTCTTGTAACATAATTACTTTCTGTTTACACTTGAAGGGTTTAAACAGAAAAGCAAATATTATATACATGTATAAGTGTGTGAGTACACAGAATAAAAGAGACTTCTTAATATTTTTTACATTAATAAACTGACTCGAAATTTTTTTATAAAACTTTTATTTGTAATTAAGACACATGATTTGCTAACAAGTATGGTACAAAAATACCATGCAATAACCCTTAAAAGATGAGTATTGGCGCTTGTCCAACCAAATTTTGTATGGCCTCTTCATATTACTTAACATGGCAAATAAGTATTGATACACACAAAAATTCATGGGTAGGTATAGATCATGACAAATGAAATGATACCATGTCGAATACCATTCTATATGGAAGATTTGACAAAGTTCTTGAAAAAAGTAGTCACCCACTACCGTTAGCCTCTCTACTCCTATTTAATCAACAACCTATCTCCCATAACAATCAGTAAGCATTCAGTATTGCATTCTCAGATTCCTCATACCCTTTCAAGATCTTCAACTTTTTTCTTTCCCTTAATATTTACGAATTTTATTTGTCATCTCCAGATGGATCTGTTTTAGAGTTAAAGAATCAAAACTCCAAGATGATGGCTTTGATCCTTACATTAAGAATTGGAATGGCAGAATCTCATGAACTGTTATGCATTTAATAAAGCAATCTAATCAATCCCATTAACTTTTCATGTAGAAATTTTAAATAGTCCTTTCAATATACGGAAGGAAATGGTTAAATTTAATAATATAAAATTTCAGTTTAATTTCATATTATTATTACTATTGTTATTTCTGTTCCATAATTGTCTATAATCTCTACAAAGTATGAATGTATTATTTCAAAAGAATAACATCAAATTATTACCAACATATGTTTATTATTGAACTTTGATTTTCTACTAAAAGCAATATTTTTAATGGCGTTTATATAATTATTAGAACAATGTGGATTCTTCACTACAATTAAAATTTGATTGGTTACAAGAATTTCTAATTTTAGGATTATATGTATTATTTTAATTTGTAGCATGCACACTTTTAGAAATTAAAATCTTAGATGAAGCTTATGATTTATCATCATTTAATAAAATATGCTAATAGAGAGATTATGATAAATACAAATGAAACTTGTAAGTTTATGAAAATTTCTAATTTGGCATTAGATTTTTCATAACATTTTTGTATTTTACATTATGCTTACATACTTGTAATAACATATTAATATTCAATACATCCATTCTCCAAAAAAAAAAAAAAAAAAAAATCAATTATCAATATCTGATAACAATATTAAGGAAAAAAATTATGTTATTATAACATATACTATTTTTATCATTAATGCATGTGATAATAAGGATAGTATGTGTGTGTGCCTACGAGCATATGTGTATAATGAATAGCAAATACAAGAGAGTAGTTTCTAAACCAACCTTTACTGTGTATGCACTGTCCACTAAGAGATTTAGAGACTTTAAATCTCGATGAACAATGGGAGGTCTAAACTGATGAAGATAGTTCATACCCTTTGCCTGTTCAGAGCATTAAACAATATCTTAACCAAGAAATCTATAAATATCCAATGTGACAAGGAGATGAGGACAATAAGGTCCCAAATTTTTTCCCAGAAATTTTTCAGAACTGACATTTCATTTACTTCAAACAGAATTACAAGCAGTAAGAAATAGATGCAAACCACGTCAAATGCCATATTTAGGCGACGTTTCTCATCCAGTATCAATCCAGCATCAGGCATATGCAAAAGTTTATGTAAGCTACCCCTGCAGCCCAAGGCAAATTATTCTTTTTCAGTTCATAAAAGTGATGCATTCTCCTTATTAAAAGGCGATGGGCAAAAATATGTATCACATCATCGTGTGAAATCTTAGTACCTTGATAGATACTCTGTAACTATGGACAAGTGTGGAGGCTGGGTAACAGCACCCATAAAGAGAACAATGTTTGGATGCCGCAATCGTTTCATGATTGCAACCTGATAAATAAATCAATGCAGTTAAGTTCAACTGAAAAAATGAGAATAGGAAAAAGCAGACATAATGTTTGCACTGAAGAGAAAGAGCTAGAATTTTGTCCATTTCTCAATTTTGTTCCCATCTTTAGAAAGCATAAACTATTACCTCACGCAAAAATTCATTGAAGCGCTCTGCATGGTAATCTTGCTCCATGAGAATTTTGACAGCAACATCCTGGCATTCATGTGCTCAATATTAAAGAAGATATGGCACTAAAAAATGAAGGTGCAGAATCAACCATGCATTCAAAGTGGCAACAAAATAAAGGAAGAGATACTTACTGAACCACGCCAGTCAGCACGATGGACAGTTCCAAAGGAACCTGAGAAACATTATTCAGCATCCTTCACATATTTTCTCTTAGAAAGTTCACAAATTAAAAATAAAGCACATGCCTTGAGGGAATTTGTGATTATCAATTATTACTAAAATATACAGCTGTCAAGTCCTTGAAAGTTCAAACAAGAAGATACCTTCTCCAATTTTCTCCTTCAAATTAAGTTCACTCCATGGAATGTCCAAATCTTCCTCTTCAAGATGAAGTTCACTACTTGATTTACTTAGTGATGAATGATTTGCTTCCAGGAACAATTGATTATTTGTTGCATCAGGCTTTAGATCGGAGAACGAAGGAGTTGAATATGCATCCCAGTACCCAGCTAGTAAGGCAGGACGTGGTGGAATTGGAACTTTTGCTAGGTTGTTTGAATCACTATTTAGAAGATCATTACCATGGTTAATGTTCCCAGCAAATCTTTTGAGAAGGGGTGCTGAAGTTTCATGATTGTTGCTTGAAGCGGGTACAGGATTCTTGTTGTCTTTAATAAACATTTGGCTAATTTTGACATCTTGATCGATAGCAGTGCCTGTAATTAAGAAAATGAAAACTTTGTAACTGTCTGTAATAAAATTTTGGACTGTATGCCAGTTAATCTTGCTACCATTAAATACCATGCACTAGAACACTCACATATAGCATTCTCTTTGACACAGTAGATGCATCACATGTGCAGGTACAACACAGTGTCAATATTTGGCATGCAAGCAGCATATTTCCTTTTTGTTTCTGTTTCTAACTTTATACATTTGTCATAATAAACTTAAAATAAAATAAAGTTCGATAAAATTGGAAAATTTTGTTCTTTTGATCACCATGAAATGTAAATTATCCAGATCCCATAATATTCAACACTACAAATGATTATACTAATACAATCATGCAACAATAATGCCAAAAAACTAGCATACAATTTGCTGACACAAGACATCCACTTTGCATCTCAAAGAATAATGAAATGGGGTAGGCTGTGCAGGAATGAAGCAGAGGGACATGGAAAAATGGTAAAAGTGGTACATTTTTTTCCAAAAGGTGATGCCAAACAAACATCAAACCAGTCAATGATTTACAAGGGTATATGTAAGAAATAACAAGGAATCACCTGAGGGAGTATCATCAAATGCAAGATTAAGTAACTGACAGTCAAAGAAAAAGATTTTGGCCAATGTCCTCAAATCCTCAGCTGTTTGGACAGGTTTAAAACTGGGATGAGACAATGGCGAAGAAACTAAGATTGAAGAAGTACAATTGAGTGAGGAATCAGGCTGGCTTAACGTTCCTGGCTTTCCAAACAAATCAACCAAATATTCCCTGGAAATATATGTAGATTAATTCAGACATCTATTGCTCCAACAGCCTGCCATGTCGATAAATGCTGAGTGATAAAAGTACCACAAAGTCTAAGTACTAAAGCAAATTCCAAATAAAGATAGATCAGGCATATAGCCGGCCACTAGCAATTTTAAAGAACTAATAACATGAATACATGTATTAATTATAAACATATCCTCTCACAGCAGGAATAATTTAAGTTACTTTGCTTGCACATTTTTTGAAAGAATTTAAGTGACTTAGATATAACGAAGAGCTAGCACTTCACCTTTTGAAAGAAATAGTTCTGCCACTAGGGCAAAATTAGCAGACAAATATGCAAGTAAACAGTGGTTGATCAGTGGTCATTACATGATTTGTCAATTCTAACTCAGAAATCATTTAGTTGTACAAACTTAACATGGATTCTAAGAATTTCAATTATTCACATGACAATATGCAGAAAGTAGTGTTTGTTTTATAATGAAAGCAAGAAGATAAACCCATAACCTAGGGGTGCTAAAAATGGTAAAGGGCTCAAACAAAATTACTCGGTAATAAAAGATGACAACTGCTTTTTTTTTTTTTCAAGAAAGATAGAGAAAACCCACTAAGAAGCCAGAGGCATATTTAATTCTTGTCCGAGCATAGATGCATAATCAATTGATAAAACAATTCAATGAGCCAAACTAGTTAGAAATTTATTTAACTAGGCTTCTTATTTTTTCAAAATAATCTTTGGATATCGGATAACCATATATTATATCCAGGTCAATATGCTAATTCATGAATAAAAAGTAAATGTTCAAAAAGCTACTCAACTATGACTTGCACACAAGCACATGCTGCAGACCCATTTTATAGAAGGAACCACAACTATCATGCCCCCAGTTCATTCTAGCTACTGAAGCTTCAATCCTTACGCTGGAGAAACTACTTCACAGTTTGTAAGCTGGCTACAAGTGCCTACTGTGCAAGTAAAAATAGGTTGGATGGGAAGCAAGAAAAAGAAACCCACATCAACTGACTCATTTCCCCTACTTTTTCTACTTGGAGAAGCCCTCAGTTAAATGTCCAGTTTGTATTCTCTTTATACACAAATCATATTTCTTCTAAATCAAATAAGTACCATACAAATTTCTTTTTCTTCCAATTTTCCCACCAGTCACCAATTTAAGCAAGTAGCTTAACTGACAATGACCATAACATGAATCATGAAATAGTTTGACGTACTTTATCATTTGTGGTTCTTAATGAATAAACACTCATCCAAAAGCTCTCTATAAAAGTGATATTACAATGTACAAAATTTCTGTCAGCATAGAGTATGGAAAAATACTCATGTGGTCCTTCTTTCTTCATTTGGTTAGTGTATTTTTTTCAATTTTGTAAAAGTTCATAAAAGTCAAGCCACATTATACACCAATTAACAGAGAAAAATAATAAGGAAAACAAAATGGCATCCTAAAACCTCTCAGTCTATTGTTCTAAACTTCTCCAGACCCAAATACCACATCTTCTCAACTTTTATGACTAACTTTAAGGTCTGCTGGCATTACAAAATTTTTGTGTTTTCCCTCTTCCTATATTAGTTTCACCACTCTTATGTTCGCTGCAAGCATTTGCATTTGTTTTATTTCATATCATTTATGAGTTATTTGCTGTTCATTATCTTTTTTTCATTTATTCTCGCAAATACCTCATTTTTCTGTTCACCCCATCTAAAGTTCTCATAACTTCACATGCTTGATAGCTCTTATTACTCCAATTAATTTATGCCTTTGATATGGAAAGCGAGTACAATACATGGTAACACTATACGACACTACATACCTCTCATCACCAACCTGCACAAGACAAGATGCAGCAACATCTCTACTACAATATTTGCATCCTTTGGCAATTCTACATGGTAAGTTAATTGAGTCTGCTAACACCTGCAAAAATTACAATTCAAGGCAATAGCCTAATCCTGTAAGCCTTTTCAATACACTTTCTAGGAGGGAGAAAGAAATGCATATTCAACAACAGGTAAGAGAATATATAAACAGCCAAAAAGATTGCACTTCTCCAAGGAACCTACAAATGAAAAATAAATAGCAGAATACATTGAAAAACAAATAAATTGTGTGGTATTTACTTTAAACAGTAAGGCGCGATGGACACAGAGGCCAACAGGAAAGCTTCCAATTGGGAGCACAACAGATCCTAAACGGTTTTTTAGAACTTCAGTGCATTCATTCCAGCATATTCCAATAGTTTCTTCTTCAGTGGAGGTTACACCTCTGACAAAAAGGAAAGCTTGCTCAAAATAATTCACAGTAATTTCAAATGATCACCTACAAGAATTTGAAAATGCTAGGCAGTGGAAACTCACCCCATGCGACTACAAACAAGATTAGAAAGCTGATCAATCATATCTTTTGTGGTTATGCAGCTACTAGAAAGACTAATAACTCTATTATGTAACTCCTTCAAACCAGGATCTTTGAATCTGTCAATCGAAATCACTTTTATTGGCAAATCAGCACAAGGATCAAGAGCCTTTAGCGATTCAATAGACGGGACAAGGCCAATGTCTCGTTGATCAGTGCTTATAGTCCATGCATAAGGATCCACTCCATGGATCACATAAAAGCCATCTGGGATTATGTCATAGTAATTGAGACAGCCATTTACCTGGTAGACATGAAAATGTTGATAATTGATATAGATTCAGAAGAACCATCCTTCAAAGCTTGGAGACTACATTTCTCTATTAATCCACAAGGCATTTTTATATTTATTCAATGTGGGAAAACAAATAATAACTTCTAGACTTAATTTGGTTTGAAAAAGCAGCATAAATTAAGACATAATTCGCTATTCTTCAGTTGTTAATTTATAATTTACACAATCAGAAAAAAAAAAAAAAATCGATTCTCATACCCAAAATCGATGAGAAACGGCTTTAGCAGAGAATTGATCATCGGATTTGAAATCCAAGAAATTTGAATCATTCGCTAAAGCAGCTTGCGATGATAATCTCAAAGCCAAAGCTTGCTGTAACTGGTAGCTCTCCTCCGTCCGCTGTACCCAGCTGTTAAATGTCGCCGTTTTTGTTGTCCCCGCCGTCGTTTCAGAGTACCAGCAACCATACTCCATTAAGCGAACCCAATGAAGAGAACGAAATTAAATTTTGTGCAAAAAAAAAAAAAAAAAAAAAGAACGAAATGAAATTATCTGATTAAAAAAAAAAAGAAATGAAATTAATTAATTAATGAATGATTTATATATTTTTTATATTCTATATTTTCTAGAGAACGATTGATAGCGTCATAGCCAAAAGATTCTTTTTTACGCTGCTAAATTTATTAATTTTTTATTGTTTTATTAATTTAATTTAATTTTTTCTTATTGAAGAAAACAAAATTCTTTGCATGAGAAGAAGGGAAAAAAAACACAGAAAGTGAGAGAAATTAAAAAAAAAAAAAAAAAAAAAAAAAAAGAGGGAAATTTTTTTTCCTTTCCTTTGTTTTTTTTGCCCTTTTTGGCTTGTGTTGTGGGCGTTGGTGGGTCCATGGGCCCACAAAGAATGTTATAGGATTCTGCTATATTCATTGAACGGAGTGAGGGGGTTTAATTGTGTGCAGCTGTTTATAGTGTTGTGAGATTGTTTGGACGTCTTTGATTGGTTGGATTTCGAGAGCAGGATTACCGGTCAATAGTCAAATGGTGGAATGTAAGGTTAGAAAGCAAAGGTTGACTTGGGATGTGACTGGAACTTGTGGTTAGTCGCCAAATTTGAGGTAATAGCGACTTGGAAACGTTGTCGTACAGTACTTTGGTTGAGAAATAGGCTCAGTTGAGGCTGGTTTGTTTTGTTGGAAATAATTTGTCTTTCAAAAATGTTTTCTAATGGAATTATTTTTAGACTAAAAAATTAATTTTTATTATTGATTACAATCTTAAAAAATTAGTTAAAAAATATTAAAATTTTCAGTTTTTAAAACTATAACATATAAAAATTTTATATTTTTAAAATTTTATTATTAAATATAAAAAAATATAAAAATGATAAATTAGTGGCCGTTGGCGACCAATAATGATTATTGAAGGTCGATAATAGTCGTCCATAATTGCTTATAGTGAATATCGGTAATAGATAAATTAATAAATTTATATTTATATATATATTTTTTAATTTAATGAATTTATCAAAATCTGAAAAATAATTTTTCATTTAAAAAAAAGTCAATTTTTTCTTAAAAATGACTTAATTTTTTGGGTTTGCAAAATAACTAAATTTTTCACTGACTAAATTTTTAAAATGTTCCAAATATTTAAAAAAAAAAGTGAAAAATATTTTTGTGCCAAACCAATGGTGCCTTAAATACATACTAATTAGGCTAAACCAAATTTCTTATTTGTTATTTTCTTTATGCATTTTATTAGAAATTCATGTTAAATTACCATTTTATCTTTGATCCGTAAATCAGAATTTTTTTTTATTAAAGAGGGAGAGTAATAAAAAAAATAGCATTTGATTGGACTTTTTATTGAAAGTAGCCAATGATGTTTCATTTAATTTGACTTTTTATTGAAAGGAGTATAGTTGATATATCCTGAATTTGAATCCATATTACACTGTGAACCTAAATTTAAAACATTAAATATTATTTATATAATAAATTAATAACAAATTTTAGTTAGTACAATTGGTTAATATATTTAAGTAATCTTTAAGTTGCAAGTTTGAGTCCAATTCTTTGTTTCTGTTTTTTCTCCTTTTTTAGTTAACTTTTAATTTTTTTTCCTTTTCAGTTATTATTTCTTTTTCTTGTTTTTTTTTTAATATTTACAATTAAAATTATATTAATGATTGAAATTTTTTACTTGTTTAATTGTTCTAATTAAATTATTATTAATTTCTATAAGAAAAAACTTACATTAATGATTGAATTTTTTATAAATATTTAATTATTTATTTATTTCCATGAAATTATTATTTTGAGTCTTTATTTATGTTGAATTTGATCAAATTAATACGGTTATTATTATACTTATTTAGGTAGATTATTTAATATATCAAAAAAAATTACTTTTTATAAATTTATATAAAATTAATAACATATATTATTATTTATTTAAATTAATTATAAATTAATATTTTTAATTTTTTGTGATATTAAAATTTTATTGTAATATTTATATTATTAAAATAATATCCAAAATTTTTTATAGTGAGAAACTAATATATCGAAATTCATAAATCATAAAAGATAAGTTTATCAGTTATAAAGTACAAATTTATAAGATATAAAACATAAATTTATCATTTTTAAAGAAAATATTTTATTCTTTTACTAGTATAACTGATAAATTTATAATTTACAAATGATAAATTTACACCATATATTTGATGAATTTATAAATAATACTTAATGAACATTGTTTATATTACTTTGAATTCTACTCGATCGAAGTAATAGAGTTAGTTGTTGACTAATAAAAAAATAGATAATTTATGATTGATTTATAATAATGAATCTGACAGTAAAAGATAACGAATTTGCATGTGATGTATGATGAACCTAAACATTATATCTAATGACCCTGACAGTTATATGTGATGAATTTAAACTTTAAATCTAATAAATCTCATAATTATATGTGAAATATTAAAAAATAAAAATTATAAATATGAGAAATGAATAACATTAAATTATACAATAATTAAATCATAAATTTGATAGTAAAAAATAATAAATATACATATGATATATAATGAATTTAAATGTTATATCTAATGAACTTGATAATTATAAAAGATAATATTATATCTACTCGATCGAAATAATAGAACTAATTCTTAATTAATAAAAAAATAGATAATTTAATATTGATTTATAATAATGAATTTGGAAGTAAAAGATAATGAATCTGTATGTGATATATGATGAACCTAAATGTTATATCTAATGAATTTAATAGTTATATATGATGAACATAAATTTTAAATATAATAAATATCATAATTATATGTGAAATATTAAAGAATGAAAATTATAAATATGAGAAATAGATAAAATTAAATTATAAAATAATTAAATCATGAATTTGATAGTAAAAGATAATGAATTTGCATGTGATATATGATGAACCTAAACATTATATCTAATTAACTTGATAGTTATATGTGATGAACCTAAACTTTAAATATAATAAACCCGATAATTTAAAATTTAATATGAATCTATAGTTTACAAATAATGAACTTACACTATATATTTAATAAATTTATAAGTAATATTTAATGAATATATTGCTTATAAATGATGAACATGATTATTATATAAATTATATTTGACAGTGAATTTTCAATGAATTTGTTATTATTTAAAAAAAAGATTTGGTTTTTGAAAAGTCATTATCATAAAAAAGAAAAATATGATATTTATTTTTTTGTTAAATTATATTTAAAAACTATTTAAACAAATCACTCATAAAAATGTTAAAATTTATAAAAAAAAATTACGTAAAAAATTAATGATATTAAAATTAATTATCATTATAATAATCAAATAAAAAAATCCAACCATTAAATAATCTTTTTCTTATAATAATTAATATAAATTTAACTAAAATTATTATTATTATTTAAAAAAAATTATTTTTGAAAATTCATTGTTATAAAAAAGATAAATATGATATTTTATAAAAATGTAAAATTTTTCTTAAAAATCATTTAAAAAAATTACTTATAAAAATATTCAAATTTATAAACAAAAACTACATTTAAAAATTAATGATATTAAATAATCATTATAAGAATCAAATAAAAAAATTCAACCATTAATGTAATTTTTCATATTTTTTATATTAAAAAGCAAAAAAGAAAAAGAAAAAAGAAAAAAGAAAAAAATAAAAAATAGAGAAAAAAACAAAGAATAAATGGAAAAAGAAAAAAAATGAGAATTTTCAATGATTTGTACATATCGAACCTTAAACCTCCAACTTTTAAAGTTAATATATTAACCAATTATACCAACCTATCATTTTAATATTTTTACTACACATATAATACTTAACATATATATGATTCCAGGTCCATAATACTATATAGTTTCAGGTTCATGATATAAATTGCCATATATATATATATATATATGTGTTTGTGTGTGTTTAAAATAATTTTAAAAATTTTAATTTTCTTCTCTCATATATATAAGAGAGAAGAAAAATAAAATTTTAAAAATTAAAATAATTTTAAATCTCAAATTTAACTCATACAAAATTTTATACGTGTATTAAAAATTCAAATAAAGTTATAAATTTAACAGAGTACCAAAAATTTATTATTAATTAAATTAATTAGAATGAATAATATATAAATAATAAAATAAAAATTGAGTTCAAGAGTTTTTTAAAATTTTGTCGAGATCTCTTAAGATCACCAACAAGATTAACAATAATATTACTCATATCAAATGCCAATGAAGCCAAACAATTTTCTTAACAGGTTTATCTATAGCGCAGATCCTTTTGTAATATTATTGAAATATTGTTGAGATCATTAAATTGATCTTTTTTTTATATTATTTTTGACGCACAGGATCTTCTATTGACGCAAGTACAAAAGACACTTTAATCTTTTTAGAGATAAATGATTTTATGAAGTTAACATTATCTAGAGTTTAGGAAAGACAGGAGAAATTTAGAAGAATATTTTATTTATGTAGGATTTTTCTTACAAAAGAAAGTTAGAAGAAAACTGAACTTGCTTACAATTAAATTGAGGCCTAATTATATAGATGAGAGACTTGTACAAATTGACTAAAGAAAATAATTATACAAAAGAAAAAGGACAAATGTCCTTCAATTATTATAACACACATAATAATAATATATAAGTGGTAGACAACTTTAAATATGGTGATTGAGAGAGATATTAAAGCTGTCATAATCCGATTCATCTGAATTGACATCTCCATAAAGATTTTTTCACCATGTGCTGGACTATTCATGTGGGACCTGGGAATCTTGAAAATATGGACGATGGAGAATGTATATTGTATAAGTACTGAAATGAGAGGCTAAACTAGTCCATAAGTATTCCTGATCAATAATTCTCTAGAAATCTTTACGCCATCATGATAGTGGAGCAAACCATTCTAGCAAAGTCCACATTAAAGAGTCACATTCTTGAGCTTCATGAAGAAAAGGGAACATTTCCATAACATAAATTTCTACTACTATATGGTAGAGGACTATGAGACACCAAATATACTATAATTCTAAAGGAAGAAGTCCTTTGGATGGTTTAAGATGAAAGGTGACGAAAAATGGATAGTCTTTAAAAAAATGAGATGGTTCAATGGGCAATTTCCTATATTCTAAGATTCTAAAAAGAAAAGGGAAAATATGGTTTTTTTTGGCATAAGTCTGGATTTGTTCAAGAGTGGTGAAATGAGTATATAGAGGAAATTGCCTCTTGGAAGTTGCATTGAGAGGAGTTGCTGATGCCATGAAGATGAGAGGAAAAGTTGAAATAGTAGTAATGATTGGAAGTTATTATGGACTAAATAGCAAATTTGGGATAAGATTGTGGTCTCCTTTTATATGCTCAACAGAAAAATCATATTTTGCAAATCAGTCCTTCAGTCTTAACAGTTGCTTTCTTGGAATGGACTTATTTTTAAAAACTAAAATCTTTGAAAAAGATGAGTTATCCATTCGTATAATAAACTGGCGATCAATCAAATGGAATTCAAATTTCTAGCTTCCATTTTTGATTGTTAAGACCTCTTTGATAATGATGTGATAATGCTTTTCAGCATCTTTGAATTGATCACTAGAATGACCACAATAATGTATTTTTCCATCAATTTCTTCAATTAACACAGCACCCCAATGTTCATTACTAGCATCAGTCTGCAAAGTTCTTTCTCTTGTGCTTTGAACTTTTAAAGGTGGAGGATTTTAAGGCACAAATTTCAATTGTTGCACAATTAGGGTTTGTAGGGTCCCCAAGAAGGAGTATTCTTTTTGAACATTTTTTACAACTGGCTTGTATACATAGAGGCATGTGTGAGAAAATCCTGAAGATAATAATGCCCAAAAATTGCTGAATTTGCTTTACTAAAAGATGATCATCAGGGAACTTCAATAGTTCTTGAGCAATATGGGGACTAGATTGATATTATCTTTGTTTAAATATCATACCAAGAAATTCTACTGATGTGAACCCTCAAATTTGCACCTCCAGACAATCGACACTCATTTACGAACCTATAGAATCAAACCAGACTTAAATCAGATTTGAAACGGGTCGGAATGGAGTAAAAAAGGGGTGTATGGACCATAGGGACCGCACAGGGCGCCCCATGACTGCATAGCTCCTATGCGGTACCTCACAAGTCTTGTGTGGTTACCTTGTGCCCACGTGCCTTTTGTGCAATTTTCGAGGCTTCCTATGCAGTTTTGTGCATTGGGAAGCGAATCCCACATAGAAAGTTTGCCATTTCTACTCCCAACTCTCTCCCTATAAAAGCAATACCTTCCTTCCTCATTTCCACACACAGAATTGCTTAATCAAGCTAATTGATTTCAAAGCAATCAACATTTTTTAAGGTTTGGTCCTAAAGGAACGAACTTTTAGTTTAAAATTTTATTTTATTTTATTTTGTTAGGATGGTCGTTTCAAGGTAGCTCTCCTCAAATTAGTCTGAGGAGGTCCCAATAATGCCATTCGAGTCCTTGTTCTAAGGTTGTCATTCTGTCAAGCCGAAAAGGTGGAATTGTGATCCAGTTGTCCGCTTTATCTGCCCTACATTCCCAAATCTCATCCTCGTAAGGTAATTATTTTCTTGTTTTCTTATTTTGTTTTGTTTTAGTGTTTCTTTTGCTTTATATTGCTCTGTTTGTTTGCTTTGTTATTTTTTCTTTAGGATTACTTAGTTTGCTCTTTTCATTAATTCCTTTGCTTTGTATGTTTTATCATTTTCTTTCATTATTTTGAGACATGTTGATTAGAATCTGATTTAGTCAACTGGATAAACAATTTGAATTCATGCATCTACTTGTTAATTAAAACCTGACCTAATTAACAACTTAGTAATCAATCAATCTGATTTAATCAATCAACTCACCTTTTAATCAATGAACTGAAACATGATAAAATGGCTAGGTTAAACTAACCCATTCCCAAGAAGGGTGAACTACGTGGATTTTGATTCCTATTCAAAGGGATGCATAGGCTTGCTTGTTTAAAGCATCAAATCCAATTTAAACAAAACATAATCATTCTCTTGTATGCCACTTTAAGAATTAGTTCTTTTCTTTGTGATATTTGCTTTTAATTTGTCTTCTTTATTATAATATTGATTTTGTCTTTCTTTTGCAGTATTTTTTTTATTGCTTTAGAATAATTTTGGGGAATGTGTGACTTTTCTAGAACCCATAAGAGCAAGAGAAAGTATCCCCTATTTTGATTTTGAATTGTAAAGTTAATTCCTTTATTTGCTTTATTACTTTGAATGAATGTTTATTTATCTATTTGTTTATTCATGCATTTGTTCATGCATTATGTAAACTATTCATAAATTTTTTTTAAGTCATTTTATATTAAATTTGCCAAATTAATCAATTTTCTAAATAAACCGAAAACTTAGTCCCCGAATTCTTTTGGTTACGAGACTAGTGATATTTTCCTTTGGGATATTAATTAGAGTCAATTTGAGTTTTTCCCTTAATCTTTTCGCAAATAAAATAAAATCAAGTTGGTGACTCTTTTCAAAATTAATTTATTTGAACTTGAGGGTTCTATCGTGAGTTTGAACTCAAATGAGCATTTCGATTCCATTTAGCAGATCGGACCGGTGTTTGAGCGAGGCCTCACATCTGAGTCTTGTCCAATCATGCTTTTCTTTTCTGGGAGCATTATTCCATATTGATGGACTAATTATTGAAATTGGGCCAAAAGTTTTTCATGGGCTTGAGTATCTTTTGAGAGAAGCTAGATGTCATTAATGTAAATTAGAGTACTATGGAGAATGGGCTCAAAAATTCAAATCATGGCCTTTTAGAATAAAAAAGGGCTGTCTTAAGTCTAAAAGGCATAACTTTCTATTGATATTGGGACGTTTAAATACCAAATGCAATTTTATACCTGTCTTCAGAGTGTATTCCTAATTGCCAAAATACTACCTTTAGATCAAATTTTGAAAAGATATGAGCTTCATTGAGATGAGTAAAAAGAGAATTGATTTTTAAGAGAGGAAGTTTATCATCTCTGAGGAAATGATTAAGTGACTTATAATCAATCACATGTCTCTTTTTCCCATTGTTGATTTCAAGTCTTTTCTCCATATAGAATGCTTGACATGCCCATGGTGATGTAATTGGTTCGATCACGACTTGCTTAAGCAATTGAGCACATTCTTCTCTAGTCAAGAGTAAATCAGAAAGACTCATTCCTGGATATGTGGCCTTGGTAGGGTTAATGTCTTCATTAAGTTTAAATGGAAGATGAATACAAAAATCTTCATTTTTCCATAAGGGAGATGAATGAGAAAACTGAGCATGATTATTAGCACAATACTGTTTAAGGAGATCCCTAATTTGCTTAAAATTTCGTGAAACCTTACTAAAAAAGAATAATTTTGGAATAAAAGTATAAGGTTTCAAAGACCTCTTTTACTTAATTCCCTTGGGAAGAATTTGAAGAGCTTTTGCCAGTTTATAAACATTAAACCCAATAAGAATATCTTTGTCTAGAAGAGTTGAACTAAGAACTTTGGTCCATACAGTGCACTCAAGAAAGAATAGGATCCCAATAGGTTTTTTGGATCCAAGAGAGGTAGAAAATACTTGGCCATCAGCTGCTTTTGAATACTCATGATGGATTTCTCAAAGAGAGCTAAGAAGAATGGATGGATTTATCATGGTCTTTTGGGCTCCTGTATCCATAAGTCCAATATGAGGCCTCGCCTAAACACCGGTACGATCCATTGAAGGAATCAAAATACTCATTTGGGAAAGAACTCATGAGGAAGCCCTCGAGCTTATCTTTAATAGATTTGAAAATTGTTTTTTAGAATCAATACTTTAATTTATTTTTGTTTGGGAAAATATAAGAAAAAACCCATTTGACTCCAATTATTACCCAAAGAAAAAAAGATCACTAGCCTTGAAACCAAAGAGGATTCGGGGACTAGGTTTTCAATTTACTTTAACAAAATAAGTTTGGCCAATTAATATAAGAGTGACTTAAAATAAATTTCGTAAATAATTTAAGATGCGTGAATAACTTATAATATGCATGATCATTCAACTCATCCATTCAATAATAAAGTAAATACACAAGTAAAGTTTAAAAGAAAGTTAACATTATAAGAAAAATCCTAAACTTAAGGGATACCTCCTTTAGCCCTTATAGGTTATAGGGAAGTCACACATTCTCTAAACTAAGCCTAATAACAAAGCAAAAAGAAAATAGAATAAAAGCAAGTAAAGAAGGTGATTGTAACACCCTACTTAAAGATAGCAATTATAAGATCTAATGTGCATTAAGTATGGTAAAATATGACTTATTTTATGTTCAAAATATGTTTTAGGATGTTTAATAATGTAAGGAATAAGTTAGGATAGTAATAGGGGATGTTTTGACTACAGGGGTATTTTAGTCATTTTGACCCTAAGACAGTGGACCAGGGGTATCTGAGTTAAAAATCAAGAAAATACTAAAAATAGGTCCCAAGTGTTACATAAAATGCAATGCTTTTCATTTGAACGAAAAAGAATAAGAAACAGAAAAGTTATCACAAAAATACCGAAAATAACCCTGATAACTGCCACTGATCAGGGGTATTTTGGTCATTTGACCAAAGTTGTAAATAAATATACCAAATAAAAGTTAAGAACATTTGGAACCAAAGTTCAATTGAACATTTTTCCAAATTCTCAACAGAAGCATAAGAAAATTGCACCGAAACCCAAAAATTAGTATTTTATTTTTTAAAATTAATAAAAAAAAGAAGAAAACCCTAGAAAATTAAGTAACCAGCAGCCGCCCTCCCCTCTTCAATTTCTATTCACGCCATCCTCTTCTAAAAAAAAATACAAAACAAAACAAAATTCTCTTCTCTCTTTTTCATCAAAAGAATTCCCAAGAATTAACAACGAAAGCAAGATTTTTACAAGGTAAAATTCCTTTATATTAAATCCTTTCAATTATTTTTTTTTGGGCTGATTATTTTTGTATCTGCTTTAAAAAAAAATTAAAATTATTATTGTTCAATCTTGGAAGAGTTGGCTAAGGCTAATAGAAGGGGAGTGAAATTATCCTTGTGAATTAAGGTGAGAAGAATTATTTTCTCAATTTAATTTAATTTAATTTTATTTTTTTACAACAATTAAAAATGTTTATAAATCATGGCAATGTGGTGTTGGATTGAATTAATTAGTAGAATGGGATAGGTATTTGTTGAATTAAGAAAAGAATTGTGCCTAGGAATGAAAAAGGAAGTTGATTGCAAACAAAAGTATGGTTGATGGTGAAGAACATGATTAATTGAAAAAAAAAATAAAAATTATGCAGGAACCATTCAGCCAAAAAGGGGAAATTAATTCCCAAGTTTTGTAATTTTTTTTAAGTAGATTTTGGTTGAGTTTATAACCAATTGAACATAGAAATTGTTGGAAGTAAAATTCGAGTTCGAATTATTGAGAAATCTAAAATGGAATTTTAAAATGTTCTTAAACATCTATGAACAATTTAAATTTGGAAACTTTCCAATTTAAGTTAATTAAGCCTAGTTTTAATTAAAATTATGTAATTAAATAAATTAATTAAATAATTAAGCAATAAAATTTGAAATTGATAACAAGAACACAAGCAATCGAAGGATTGGCGAGTTGAAATCTTTTGAGGGGTGAACTCTAGATCTAAGAATTGAGTTTCTAAATAAATTAAATATAAACATCGAATTAAAGTTATAATTATATAATTAAATAAATAAATAAATAATTTATGAAGTCAATTAGTATGAACAAGTCAAATATTAAGACTTTTATTAGGGTGTACCTTTAGTATAGGGTTGACTTTAAGAAGTCAAAATTAAAAGTTTGATCATGACCTAAGATGAATTAAAACATATTATTAAACATATTAAAATAATATTAAAATATTAAATCATCAAGATTAAAAGTTAAAATAAGGAAAAATATTAAAAGTTGACTTTGTTTGATCAAAGATTCATAGTGGGATTAGGAGTTCTAGTTCAAGTCAACCACTTAAGTTAAGTAAGAATATGCATAAACATGATAAGTTATTGACTATATGAAATAAATAAGAACTATTTGATTTATGCTATAGAGGTTAAAGAGATTCAAGCCATGTGGTCCACTTAGCTCGGTTAACTAGGAGCACAAGAGTTTAAGGTGACTTGTAATGCACACTCTTATTTCTTTGCAAATATGAAATGATTTCTTTGAGATTGAATGATTTCCTTCATGATTCCATGTCCATTGATTGACTATGATTTCATAAGCTATGTTTGCTTAAGAGTCTCACCTTAAGTAGGACTCTTTCTTAGGTTGATTATTTGAACCCAAAACTCACATTAAGCTATATTATGACATGTAATGATGTTGTGAACCTTAAACCAAGTCTTTCAAGATAAGTAGGACTCTTTCATAAGAGTCCTAATATAAGTTAAACTCTTGCTATGTATATGTTATTGTTTACTTTTTCAAGCTTTCAGAAACACCCCTTCTCAATGTGGGGTGAACATTGGACCTGTGCACAAGGTATGCCCATGGATAGGGCAAAGTATCCATACCTCGACTAGTAGGGGTCCAATATTGCTAGCCATATAACCTGATCAGTCTTATGCTATAAGTTGAGTAGAGAAGGCTATAGCCCTTACTCTTAAGTTAATATAAGTTATAAGTTGTTTCTGCTACCCTATTATTTATTCCTCATTTTTTTTTACAACCAAGCTATGTTATTGAACCTATGTTTATTTTTTTACATACCCTATGTGTGCATCTACTCTCACTGAGTCTTATACTCACCCTTTTCTATGTTTATATACTTTAGGATGGCAAGATTGATCAAGGTAACTAACTCAAGCCTGTTCCTCCACTTGAGTGGTTGCTTTGTCTAGAAGATAGTAGAGTTCTCTTTATCCATTTGTATGGTGAACTTCGGTTTAGTGCTTCAGGGGTAATAAGCGAAGTACTTGAGAATCGATTGGAAATTGATGTTTTGTGGTTTTAAGTTTGGGATTATTTGGACTTTTATTTTGTTGAGTTATCTTCAAATGTTTTCCTTTAACTTTGGTTTATAAGAATTGTTTTTAAGATGTAAGAAGTTTATGGGCCTATTCCGCAAATTTTATAAGTTTTTATTTAATTGAATAAGATATGGGTATTTGATCAGTAATTTTACATAAGCTAAGGATTCTATGGGTATGGGTGACCTTATGTCTTCCCGTGTCTTAAGATCGCCATAGCTCCCTAAGTCGGGCTGTGACAGTGACAGGGGAGAGAGTTAATTAATTTTAATTGGATTCGATGCTTGAACCAATCATGCCTTTGTATCCCTTTGAATGGGAATTAGAACCCACAGAGTTCTCCTTTCTTGCAAAGGGGTTAGTTTAGCCTAGCTATTTTATCATGTTTTGATTGATTGATTAAAAGGGGGTTGAGTTGATCGATTGAACCAATTGATTATTAGATGGAGTTAATTAAGTCAGATTCTAATTAACTTCCTTAGAGAATTAAGGATTAGGTAATGAGTCTTAAAACACAAATACTAAGGAGGGAAATAATAAATAAAATAAAGAAAAGGAAAAGAAACTTACCTCGGATGGCGGGCAGCGACTAGCCTCGAACGATGGATAAGAGCCTTCGGCAATAGACTTGCCTCGAATAGGGGGCAGAAAGCCTTTGACTTGTCGGGTAGGAATCAAGGAGAAACCCTTGAACTCACTTTATAAAGCAAGGAGCAAATGCAAAGTGAAAAAAAAAAAAGCTTTAGAACTGGTGTGGTTTGCTTGATGCAAAGGCTTTTAAGCTCCTAAAGATGATCATTTAAAGTGTAGAGAGGTCCTCTATATATAGGGGGAAGATTGGAGGAGGAAAACACTAAAATTCCAATGTGAGATTGCTAAAATAGGAGAATTTGTCGGAGTTGCCACAAAAGGCTCTGTGGCACCGTAGAGGTCTATGTAGTAGTGCTGCATAGCTCTTTGTGGTTTTGCAGAGGTCTATGCAGCAATGTCGCACAGCTCTTAGCAGTTTCACAGACTCTACTGCAATAGAGCCATTTTCGCCTGTTTTACCCCTTCTTGCTCGTTTCTCATCCATTTTTCATGATTCTAGTTGTGTTGTGTTCATTACTTAGTCCCAGATGATTTGAGGGATGTTTCAATTTTTCCAATTTTTCAGCTTTGAGAGTTTTCAGCTTCTAGAGATTTGTTTACTAAGTCTAAGTGCTTTTAAGGTTCAAACGCATACTGCAGGATGCAAAATTAAGAATTCACACCCAATAACTAAAATGAGCCAGCCATATTTGGAAGGTAGGATGGAAATATTTACAAGAGGAGTAGTTCCACCTGAAGTTTCTTGAATGAAGAACATAGAGAAAAAATAATCTCTAGAAAATTATAAAGAATCAGAGCTTGAATTAGTAATATCTTCATATTCAAGAGCAAAGGCTGTTTCATGATCATGATTTACTTTTTCCAGCTCTAAATATAAAGATTCTACATCTACATCAACAAGACTATAAGAGAGTTGCTGGATAAGCTTTTGTGCCTTTTGAGATTTGTTAGGACAATTTCAAAAGAAATGTCTTTTTTGCCCATAAATGAAGCATCAGTTTGAATTCTTGATTATTTTGGTTTTGGGGTATGTGGTTTTGCTTCAATGGACTCAGAGGATGAAAGGCTTTTTGTAGGCTGAGTTTGATGAGGAAGGGGTTGATGGAAAACTTCATAGGTCATCTTGAAAGGATTATAAGTATAGGTAGCTAGTGGATAGAAAGAATAGTGAAATGGATTTGAAGGCTCAAAAAAGGATTTAGAGCAGCCAGTGGTTTAGCTTTAGCCATATCAGTTTCTACTTTAGCCAATTCTGCTTTTAACCTTCTGATTTTAGCTTCTTTCTGTATGAATTTCTTGCCAAATTTTCATTAATCAATAAGATAATGAAGTTGCCAATCAAGTTTCCCAATATAAGAAGAGAGTTCTTTATGAATTTTTTGAACAAAAGTGGACTGGTGATTTTATTATAGGGTAAGTTGATCCAATTTTTGGTCCATTTTTTGAAAAAAATTATTTTGAGTTTTAGCATTATCAATGTGCCAATTCAAAATAGTTTTAAAAGATTTTGGTTCTTCAAGCTGACTAGAAGGAGTGATAGTTTGGGGAACAATATAAGGAGCAGAAACAATTTTAGTATAAGAGTTGATTGTCTTTGTTAAAGGAGGAAATTCTTCTGGATTCATAGAAGAAAACATTGGACTGTTGAACTATTAGAAAAACTAGAGGAGGAATAGGAGACTTGCATCATTCTAACTCAAGCTATTGGAATGCCTTCTTATAAATAGGTAAGGGTTTCATGTAATACTTTGAACTCTTAAAACTATAGTGTTCCTTTGCTTCTTTTTCTAAAACCCAATCATGGATTTCAATATATGGGCTATCATCATCATTTTGTCTCTTGGCTTTCTCATAGAAAGATGAGAAGAGTAGCATTTTCTCTTATTAAGCTTAGAATTTAAACATTCATCATCATCATCTTGGCAAGCACATGATGGATCACACATTCCACTTCCCAGTGCATCCCATATAAAATGTCTTTTAATTTTTGAGACATAAATATTGTATCCTTTGGGAGAGAAACTATGAATGGGAATGTTATTTTCTCGAGGCTGGGAAACTAGAGTGATCATCATGGATATGGAGACTCTTTTAAAAAGAAGAGGATGCAGTTTAAATGAGCTGAGAGTTTTGATGAAATTTTTCATAATTTGTAAGCCACTTAAGAGGCATAAGTTTAATCAGCTCATTTCTCAAAATTTGATGAGGAATCTGAATGATGGTAGAGATATCATCATCTCCATCAGTTAAAAGTAATAAGGCATTTGAAGAAGTGCCATGAGAATGAAGATCAAGAGCATGGTTTTGTACTCAAAAAATGAGTTAATGGTGGAGAGTAGCAACTTTAGAAGTAGAAACCTATGTAGCACCAGTGATTTGGACTTTTAAAGTTGCTACTCTCCACCATTAACTCATTTTTCAAGTACAAAACCATGCTTTTGATCAAGGCAAGTTTGGTTAGAAATAGAGAATAGTCCTAAAGAAGGTGGGAAATTCAGTTGATATTTGCTTTGATCTTATTGATTGCTCTGCAAGTTGTCATATTTCTTTGAGAATGCATCAAAGTTTGCTGTGAGTGTCTTATATGCTGATTTGAGGGCTCTTATCTTTTGCCTCTCATACACTTTAGAATTCATCTTGAAAACTACCATGTTTTTATGATCATAATCAACTATGTCAAGATTAAATAGAGTTGTCAAATGGTCTAAAGCTAATATGGAAGCAATGTTTTTAGCTTCATTAGGTGAAGCAAAACTGATGCCAACCATATAATTTGTGTACTTATCGCCTGAACTATCATAGTAGGAATAGTAGATGGTGCATGTAAATACACCATTGTCATGGCCTTGCATTTCATAAATGGCAGATGTAAGGGCAAGTTATTCCAGAACATAATCTAAAGTATATAGTAAGAGAACCTTAACTGTCACTATCTGTAAAAGCTAAGAAAAATCAAGGTCAAAATTTTCTTTTTAAAAAAAACAAAGAAAGAAAAAATAAAAAAACAAATACAAGAAAAATGCTCTCAAGCAACTAATCATATATCTTATGTTTAAAAAGTATATCTAGCAACAAAGTGCACAATTAAATTCTAGTGAAAAAAATGACATGTTAGCAAAAATTGTTAAAAAATCCAACAAAAAGAAACAGAACCAATTATGGGGTGAAATGGATAAAAAGCAAAAGAAAAATAAAAGCAAAACTCACATTGTTGAATGGAAGCACTATTGAGAAAGCAAAACTTTATTTTGCTTTTAGATAAGCCACCAAATATGAGATAAGCAAATTAAAGAAAGAAAAACAATAATAAACAATGAAAAAGCTATAGCAGTGGAAAAAATGACAACTGAAGCAAAGCTTCATAAGTATAAAATACTTAAATGTTTGTCTTGTAGAAGGTGTGAAATTAGTAAAATTATTTTTTTACTTTAGACCTTTAACAAATGAAGGAAATTTTTTCTCAAAATGGCTAAGGAAAGCGGCAACAAAGATATAAAAAAAAAAAACATGAAGGAAATTTTGATTTAAGTTGAAGAATGAAATTTTTTTAAAGATAAGGTATGACACAATGACATTACACTTGCATTTTAAGTAAGGACTATCTGTTATTAGGCCCAAGTTTAGTTAAAAAGATTTTGAAAAAAGCTGTTACAGAAAGAGAGAAAGAAAGAAACAAATAATGTAGTAGCAAGGAAATCACCAAAAGCTTGCAACAATACTTTGACTCAAGTGTAAGCATGAAAAACATGTAAAAGAATGGACCATATCTAAGAATAGAACAATGAGAAAAGTACACCATTTATACTGTTAGAGCCAAGAAATTTTCTAAAGTGCAAGACAATATCAACAACAAAGCAACTGTGAGAAATGATATCATTAAATAGAAGTACAAATACAAAAAGACCATACGTGCGAGTAATTACAGTGCACCATTAAATAGCCAAGACCTACTATTTATAACAAGAAGCTGTAAAACCTTGGTGAGCAAGTATATGACTTTTGGAGGCAAAAAGGATTAACATGGCATTAAATGTTGGATATGTCGAGATTTTGTAAGATAATTAAAAATTAAAAAATTATAATATTGACATCATTATGTTAATGTGTAACTACACAGTAACAATAAGTTAATACTCCATCTATCCATAAATTATAGTCCATATTTCTTTTTTGAGATGTCCAAAATTTTTTCAAGTTAAATTTATTATTGTGTTTCTAAATATGCCATTTAGGATGTGTTTGGGATTGCTATTAAAGGTTAAAAAAGCACTTTTAGAATTTTTTTATTTTATTGATTATTTTCCTTATTTTTTATAAACTTTTTTTTTCAAACCTGCTTTGGAAAAAGTATCAATTTACCTGCTTCTACTTAAAAACAGTTTTTAAAAGTAGGTTTTAAGAAAATATAAAAATTTTTATTGAAAAGCCTTTTTTTCAAACGCAATGCCAAATTGGCCTTAATATAGTTATAATCAGTCACATTATTCTAGAATAATTAATGTAATTTATGGTCATAATAAGGATAAAATAGTAAAATAAATACAAATTCTTAATCTTTGTACCGAAATAAAAGTGGACTATAATTTATAGACAGTTGGAGTAATAAGTATTAATGTTCTAGTAAAACTTAATGAACCATAGTATAATATGTCATTGCATATAAAGATTTTGAGCAAAGGTGACATTGCAAAAGTGACGTCATTGGCAGAGGCAAAGGGGTATTCTATAAACCCCAATAATAGAAACCATTAAACTAAAATTATCTTAAACAATAAATAATAATCTAAGAAACAAACAAATCATAACCTATAATAAGACAACTATTCAGATTCATGCAATCTCGCGAAATAGGGAAAATAACGTAGGAGGAAGAGGCCAGCTCAAACAATAAAATATAAATAATTAAAATGGCAAGCAAAAAATTATAATAGTAAAGGCAAAACCATTTGATCTAGGACAAACAAGGGAATAACCAAGAAATACAAACAAACAAATAGAAAGAAAATGATGACTAAAAAACATGAGGAGTGTTAGGCCTACTATGGGTGACCCAAATCCAAAGGGATTAGTATAGGATGAGTAGGGTGTCGAACTCTGGGGAACTTGGAAATTTCGTATTAATTGGATAGTTACTAGGATGGATAAGCAAGGATATTAAATACGAGATTTAAAACTAACTATATGCTACTATACTAATATTATGATTAAGGATGTTGATTAGATTGAATTACAAATTAGAATTGATTTGAATAAGATGTGTTATATGCATGCAATGATTGAGAGTATGGTCTATAATTCCTAAAAGCAACTCTCATTGTCAATTAGAAGTGTTTGATCTAGAGTCTATGAGCATTCTCATGTCATCATAGAGACAGAACAAAACCATAAATATTCATGCCAATACTATAATTCCCCTTAGAGTGGATTTGCTTGTCTCCAAGTGCTTATCCTATTGTCCAAGTAATTTTAATTGTTTCTCCATCAATTTATCCCAACTCTCATTGTGAATAATTTGACTATCATGTTATACATGGTGATCAAGTACATATAACATTAATTAAGCACACAATTAAAACTAAATCATGCAAAGCATATAAGAAATAGAATGATTAAAACCAATACTTTATTGCAATTCAAAGAAACCAAACTAGTGTATATTCATAGTGTAAATGACAAAGTTTAGACAAGAAGACAAGATGAACATCAAGGAACAAAGATAAAAAAGACAAGGGAAAGGAAACTTTGATGATATTTTCTTCAATCCTTGCTCCAGAAATTTACTTTGAAGAAGTGTCCTTGAATGCTTTGCTTGAATGCCTTGGTGACTCTTTAATCTTATTCTAACTTTTGAACACTTGAATTACACTTTTAATTACTAACTTAATATATGAATAATACTAATATCACATGTCTAAAATTCTATAAAACATTCTTATTTATAGTTTTCTAGGTGTCCCAAATCATGTCCTTTGCAAAAAGGAGCCTTTTGTGAAGTGTTTTGATGAAAAGGCGCATAACTACTTGAGACTTGCAAAAAGGAGCCTTTTGTGAAGTGTTTTGATGAAAAGGCGCCATAACTACTTGAGACAGGCTAGGATGAGTCGGCACCATGTGGCTTCTGGCATGACTCGGCACCAAAGGGCACTAGTCGGCACCACAGTCTTCTGTCACGACTTGGCACCAATGGGGCACGAGTCGGCACAAGCTTGTCTTGGCTAGTCCTTGCAAAACTTCTTCCCTTTCATGCATAGAACCCTTGATCCTTTGAGAGTTACCTAGATTACTTAAAGAACACTTAAAAACAAGATTAAAAGCACCACTTTAAAGATAAAATTCATACATCAAAACACAAAATTTAACTATTAATTGATTAGTTTAGGTATACATATTTGTATTATATCAAATTCCCCCATACTTAAACCTTGCTTGCCCTCAGGCAAGAACAAAGAGGGAAGAGATAAAGAAATTACTTAGTTTCTCCAAGATAACTATGAAACAATCTTGATTAAACAATCTTCAAAATTTATTTAAGGAGTATATGGCTAATATTTTGATGATATAGTTCTTAGTGCCCAACAATGATAAAGGATGACAAGTCTTATAGCATAAATTTTGAGCTTTGTCTCATTATCTCATCCCTATTGGTAACAAAGTTATTCAGTTATTTAGTCAAGGACCTAATCATGCTTTTCTAGTCAAAGTATCTATGCATTAAGTCAAGAATTCAATAAATTCAAGTAGCCTTTTTTGGGATAAGAGAAAGCACACGCAAGAATGCAATAAGTCTCATGGCATTTTTAGACACATAGTTAGCTTATTATTTTCTTTTTTTTTCTTCTTCTTCTTTTTTTTTTAATTAAATAAGGTACATCTTTCGAATCGAACGTGACTAAGGAGCAAACTCATTCGCGCACGACTTACTCAATGTACATATTTAATAGGCATCCCATACATATCTTTTGAATTGAATGCAACTGAGGAGCAAACTCATTTGCACACAACTTACTTAATATGTATTTTTATTAGCAAACAAATATAGTTCTTTTAGTATCCTCATCTATTATTGACTAATACATAACTCGTATTATGGTTATAGTTTCCTTTAGGCAACTTAAATCATGCAAATTCAAAGACTTAACTTATATCAATTTTGACAATTAAGCAAAATTAGAAAATTGACTAGATAATTAGAAATCTTTAGAAGTAATAAGAGTGAGATAAAAATACAAAATCTTAACAAATACTAGAAAAAGACTTAAGAATTTTACCAATTAGGTATTTATCAAGAACGATCATCAAATTAGTTAGAAAACAGAATGAGAAAACTTAATCAAGATATAATAATATGGAGAAACTCAAGTAAAAGGACAAAATTCTTGATGCAAATTGTAAAATACTAAACTAAACAACAATCATTATGCGAAATATATTAAAAATGCAAAAAATGAAAAATAAAATAAAACATAGAAGTAAATAGAAAGCTTCAAATTTCATCATTCGATCCCTCCCCTATACTTGAAATTCACATTGTCCCTAATGTGAAGAAAAGTGAAGATGATGGAGAAGGGAAGAAAAACATACCTCATTGATCATCGGGTGGTGGTGGTGAAGGAATTTCATACCCGGAGTAGCTAAAGAACTTACGCAATTTATAGTCCATACTATATTATGTGCACTCCATCCTATGGTTCCTAGCCTCCAAAGCGGTAAGTTGACGTTGCATGCTCCTTTGGTTTGCCAAAATCTCCTCCAAAAGTTGGTGGTCACTAAGAGTGGAGCCACTTGCTTCTCCTTGAGTAGAGGATGATGGTGGTAATGCAAGTTAAACCGTTGATTAGGCTCTTGGTGGTGGTGGGACATCATCATCGGAGTCTTCATCCGAATTATAAATAGAGTGACGTAACCCCTCCCAACAAGATTGTGTGTAAGCTGCAACATGGTTAAAATCTCTATCCACAACCTTACCTCTTACAAAGGCTTGCTTTGTGAAATATGAGTATTTGACAACATAAGGAAAGTTTGAGCAATCAATATGAAATCCTTTAGCAAGGCTTGTAACAATATGACCATGTGTTAATGGATGCTCCTTATGTGTAACACACATGAGGAGTTGATTAAAAATCCAATATGTCCAACACACTTGCTTTGATTTATGAACACACCACATCAAAAAAAGCTCTTGAGCAGTTACTCTATTAGTTTTAGTTTTACCAAAAATAACACATGCAATGACTTTATGCAACATCCAGAATTTTAAATTCTTGATGAACATTACTTTCCCCTTTTTAGGTTCAAAAAAGGTTTCTATATCAGTTAAGAATGTCCAAAAGTCATTAACATTAAAATCATTAGTGATATCACAAACACCACTTCTTTTAAAACCAAAACCTTTTTGCATAAAATCATAAGTTAATTGGTAAGATTGGCCAAGTAATCTAAATTCTAGAATTTGAGAATTAGTATCATTGATATCAAGTGTACTAAAAAACTCATAAACAAGATTGCCATAGGAATGTTCTTGCATACTTACAAGCTTTTTCAAACCACAAGAGGTAAGAACTTGATTGAATACTTCCTCCATGCCAACATCACGAATTAAAGAGGGAGGAAAATACTTACAAGATACAATTTCTCTACATTTAATTTTAATGAACTTGGCTCTTTCTTCATGTGAGTGAATAGGGAAGGAGGACTCATACATTGATGCAAGGTCTTCCTCTTGTTGCTCTTCTTGAGGCCTTGAAGAAGTTGATCCTTTGGTCTTGCCCATAGTTAGAAAATAGAGAAGAAAAATAGAAAAAAAATTTCTGCAACTATGAGTGAATATAGTGTAGTGTGAATGATGAAATGAAGAAGATGATGTTTAAATAGAAGAAAGAATTATTTAAATATTAGGATTTGTGTTTTCAAAATCTGAAAAGAAAGGGTAGGGGAGTGGTGTTGTAAGGGTTAGGGTTATATAGGTGTGTAAGAGTGTGATGTGAAAAGTCATATATTTTGGGAAGAGGTGTGATTCTTTTTGGAAAAGAAACAACTTTTCATTGATTTGTTTTAGGAAAAGAGTGTTGAATAAGTTAGTTTTTGACCAAAATAAGAATAAAACAAATTACAATTGAATTAGGAATGAAAAGAAAAGAAAAATTGGTGTAGAAATTCAAATTTTTGGGTATTTCAAATTCTATCAATTGTACCGAGTCAGCACCATAGGGCATGACTCGGCACGGGTGGGTTCTATCACGAGTCGTGTCTTATAGGCATGGCTCGGTACGAACTCAGTCCAAATTTTTTTTTTTTTATATATACATATCATGTGTATGTATTAAAATAAAATTAATATTAAACATCAAAACTTAAACATTATATTAAATAAACATGAAATTTAAAATAAATAAACATAAAATTTTTAAAATAAATATAAGATGTAGTAAATAAACATATTATTAAGTAGAGAGGGTTACCGACCTTGATTGTTCTAATGGTGTACCAACAAAGTAAGGTTTAAGACGATGGCCATTTACCTTAAAAGATTCACCTTTGTCATTAGCAATCTCAATAGTTCTATATGGATGAATTTTAATAATTTTAAAAGGTCCAGACCATCTTGATTTTAGTTTTCCAAGAAATAGTCTTAACCTTGAATTATAGAGTAAAACAAGCTCACCTTCTTGGAAATCCCTATTGAGAATGTTCTTATCATGCCATAACTTAGTACGATCTTTATATAACTTTGCATTTTCATATGCATTTAACCTTAGTGCTTCTAGTTCATTGAGTTGCAAAAGTCTTTTCTTACCTACTTTATCCATATCAAAGTTCAAAGCCCTAGTTGCCCAATATGCTTTATGTTCAAGTTCAACGGGCAAATGACAAGATTTACTATAGATTAATTGATATGGGGTAAGGCCAATGGGAGTTTTAAAAGCAATTCTATATGCCTATAAGGCATCATCTAGCCTTAATGCCTAATCTTTCCTAAAAGAAGAAACAGTCTTCTCTAGAATCCACTTAATTTCCCTATTGCTTACCTCAACTTGTCCACTTGTTTATGGATGGTAAGGAGTAGCTATTTTATGATTAACTCCATATTTTTTAAGCAGGCTTTCTATGATATTATTATAGAAATGGGAACCTCCATCACTTATCAAAGCTCTTGGAGTACCAAACCTAGGAAAGATTACTTTTTAAAGCATTTTCTTGACTACCTTAGCATCATTGGTAATAGTAGGTATTGCTTTAACCCATTTAGACACATAGTCTACCATATCTAAGATGTATTTATAGCCTAAAGAACTAGGGAAAGGACCCATAAAGTCCATTCCCTATACATCAAAAAGTTCTACCTCAAGAATGCCATTTAAAGGCATATCATTTCTCCTAGATATATTACCCATTCTTTGACATCTATCACATGTGAGGACAAATTCTCTAGCATCTTTGAATAAAGTAGGCCACCAAAAACCACATTGTAATACCTTAGAAGCCGTTTTTGTTGCACCAAAGTGTCCACCCACATTTAAGGAATGACAATGTTTCAAAACATCTTGAATCTCACTTTGAGGAATGCATCTCTTTATTAGCCCATCTGCACATCTTTTATAAAGCAAAGGTTCTTCCTAATAATAAAATTTAGTATCATGCAAAAATTTCTTTCTTTGCCTATAATCTAAACCATAAGGAAGAATCCCACTTACAAGAAAGTTAGCAATGTCAGCATACCATGGAATTTCTTGCAATACAACATTAAACAAATGCTCACCTTGGAAGGTCTCATGTATTGGTACTCCATCATTAAGCTTCCTCAAACCTTCTCGATCAAGTCTAGAGAGATGGTCTGCCATAAGGTTTTCACTCCCTTTCTTATCCCTTACTTCCTAATCAAACTCTTGGAGCAAAAGAATCCACCTTAGTAGCTTAGGTTTAGCATCCTTTTTACTTAAGAGGTACTTTAGAGTAGCATGGTCAGAATATAGAATTACCTTTTGACCTACCAAGTATGCTCTAAATTTATCAAATGTGTAAACTATGGCTAGTAGTTCCTTCTCCGTAGTTGTATAGTTGATTTGGGCATCATCAAGTAGCTTACTTGCATAGTAAATTACATAAGGCTTACCTTCTTTCCTTTGTCCAAAGACCGCTCCAACTGCAAAATGACTAGCATTGCACATAATTTCAAAAGGTTGCTCCCAATTAGGTGGCTGTAGAATCGGTGCGGATGTAAGAGCTTTCTTTAGGGTCTCAAAAGCTTTATGACATGCTTCATTGAACTCAAAAGTAGCTTCCTTCGCAAGCAAATTGCACAATGGCTTGGCAATTTTGGAAAAATCCTTAATAAACCGTCTATAGAACCCGGCATGTCCTAAGAAACTTCGAATGTCCTTAACACATTTGGGCTGTGGCAAATTTGTGATCACTTCAACCTTAGCTCTATCCACTTCAATACCCCTTTTGGATACCATATGCCCTAGTACTATTCCTTCTTGTGCCATAACATGACACTTTTCCCAATTAAGTACTAGTCCATGCTCCTTACACCTGTCAAGAACTTTAGAGAGATTTTCTAGACAATTTTCAAAGTTAGTTCCATAAACACTAAAATTGTCCATAAAAACTTCAACGCAGTCATCTATCAAGTCACAAAAGATAGAAAACATGCATCTTTGAAACGTTGCAGGTGCATTGCATAAACCAAATGGCATGCGTCTAAATGCAAAAGTTCCATAGGGACAGGTAAAAGTGGTTTTTGATTGGTCTTCGGGGTAGATAGGTATTTGATAAAAACCACTAAGACCATCCAAATAACAAAAATAAGAATAATTTGCTAATTTTTCTAATACTTGGTGAAGAAATGGAAGTGGAAAATGATCTTTTTTAGTTGCTTTATTCAATTTTCTATAGTCTATACACATATGCCATCCAATGACAGTCCTAGTAGAGATTAAATCATTTGATTCATTTTTAATAACAGTCAAGCCACCCTTTTTAGGGATAACTTGAACAGGACTTACCCACTTACTATCACTAATTGAGTATATGATGCCATTATCAAGTAATTTTTTGACGTCTTTTCTTACCACTTCTTTGAGAGTTGGATTAAGTCTCCTTTGACCTTCAATGGAAGGCTTAGCATTATCTTCTAAGATTATCCTGTGCATGCAAATATTAGGGCCAATACCTTTTAGATCATTCAAAGAGTAACTAATGGAACTTCTTTGTTTAAGCAACACATTGCACAAAAGATTGATATTTTCTAAAGACAATGATGAATTCACAATAAAAGGGAATTTAGATTCAGAATCAAGGAATGCATATCTTAAATTTGATGGCAAAGGCTTGAGTTCAAAACTTACTTCTTCTCTTGAAGAAGAATTTGGGTCATTATTTCTCTCCAAAGGTTCAAATCTAGTAGGTCGGAAGGAGTGATGATGTGAAGTAGTCTCTAAAAGATTTACCTCTTCTTCTTGGTCTTGGTAAGGGGGAATAGGTTCTTGACTCATGCATTCATATTTGACCTCATTTGTACATTCATCAATTAAGTCTATAGAGTCAATCCTACTAACCCCTTCCATACGTGAAGATTTATCAATTAAGTCTATAGAGTCAATCCTACTAACCCCTTCCATACGTGAAGATTTCATTATCTTAAGAACATCAAATTCTATGCATTCATTGTTTACCTCGAATGTGATTTTACCTTTCTTCATATCAATGATAGCACCTACTGTTACTAAGAATGGTCTTCCAAACAAGATAGGAATTTCGAGGTCTTCCTCCATGTCTAGGATAATAAAATATGCAGGAACTATAAATTTACCTACTTTTGTTGGCACATTCTCAAGAATGCCAATTGGATAGGTAATAGTCTTGTTAGCCATTAAGAGACACATGTTAGTAGCTTAAGTTCACCCAAATTAAGTTTTAAATAAATAGAATAAGGCATTAAACTTACACTAGCACCAATATCACATAAAGCTTTATCAAAATACTTTCCTCCAACCATGCATGGGACGGTGAAACATCCATGATCTTTTTTCTTAGGAGGGGATTTAGAAAACATGGCCTTAGATTCTTCTACTAAAGATACTAGACCATAATCTTCTAGTTTGCTTTTATGAGAGACCATGTCTTTTAAAAATTTACCCTAAGCCGGCATATCCCTTATAGCATCTAAGAATGGAATAGTAATAGTAATATCTTTAAGATACTTTAGGAATTTGCCAAATTGCTTATCTAGGTTCCTTTTTATGAACCTTTGAGGAAAGGGCAAGGTCTTAAGATCTACTTTAGGATCATTAACCTTAGGTGGTATAATACTTTCATTTTTATTATTACCTTTAATCCCACTCCTTTGGTTACTTTCTAAGTTTACTTCATCATCACCTACTATATCATTTTTATTCTCATTAGTAGTATTTTCAACCATCTTACCACTTCTTAGAGTAATTGCTTGGCAAGTGTCTCTTTGAACAAATTCTGGTTGACTAGGTAACTTATTTACAGGTTTAGGGTTAGAGGAAGAAGCTTGTTGGGCAATTTGAGTTTCTAAAATTTTGTTGTGAGTAGCAAGTTGATCAATTTTGGAATTAAGTTGTTTAAATTGCTCCTCACTTTGTTTAGTAATGGATATTTGTGTTCCTACAAACTGCTCTAGAAGGGTCTCTAAAGTAGATTTAAGTGGTGTCGGAGTATAGGGTTGCTTAATGGGAAAACCTGGTGGGTTATTTAGTTTGAGATTTTGGTTAATCGGTGGGTTTAATTGGGAGGATGGGTTAGACCAAGAAAAACCAGGATGGTTCTTCCATTGAGGGTTGTATGTGTTTGAGTTCATTCCTATTCTTTGGTTATAACCCCCTTGGACATAATTTACCTCCTCATTTGAACTACATTGGGAATAAGGATGAGGACCTCCACATAGTTCACAAACAACATCAGTATTTTCAATAGAATTAATTTGAGTTTTACTTACCATTTTGGTGAGTACATCTACCTTTGCTGTTAGCAGGTTAATAGTGTCAAGTTCCAAGATCCCTTTTGCTTTTGCCATAGTTGTCTAATCTCTTATGTATCCTTGGGATGCAAGTTCTTCAAGTAAAGTGATAGCCTCTCTTACTGTCTTATCCATCCATTTACCTCCAGATGCGGCAATGACTATGTTGCGATTCTCATTTGTCAATCCGTTATAAAAAATTTGAGGAATTATCCAATCGGGCAATCCATAATGTGGGCATTGCCTTTGGAGTTCCTTAAATTTTTCCCAAGAAGTATAAATTATTTCATTTGGATTTTGCTTGAAAGTGGTGATCTCATTATGGAATTTTGCAGTCTTTTGTGGAGGGAAGTACTTTTGAAGGAATGCTTGCTTCAATTGACCCCAAGTGGTGATTCATTCACTTGGTAAACTTGCCAACCATTTTTGAGCTTTTTCTTTGACTGAAAATGGGAAGAGCCTCAATCAAATTGCATCATCCGATACTCCATTTATTTTAAATGTTGCACATACGTTCAAGAATGTCAAGATATGTGCATATGGATCCTCCCCTTGCAAACCACCAAACTGATTATTTTGCACCATTTGAATGATGCTAGGTTTGATTTCAAAGTGGTTGTTTGCAATTAAAGGAGCCATTATTCCCCTCATACAATTTGTGATGTTAGGCATGGCAAAGTCGCCTAACTTTTGTCTTTCTCCAGCTATTAAGTTGTGTTGATCTTCTTTTCTTTGTCTTTGATTCCTATGCAAAGCATAAAAAGTTCGATCAATTTTAGGATCAAATAGAAGATCGTTAGAGCTTCTACTTTATCGCATGTTCAACTAAAATTAAAACAAAAAATAGAAATTATAAAACAAAAACAAAACCCTAAAACAACTTTTCACTATCCTAAATTAAAAAAAATTACAACAAGTTCCCCGGCAACGGCGCCAAAAATTTGTTAGGCCTACTATGGGTGACCCAAATCCAAAGGGATTAGTATAGGATGAATAGGGTGTCGAACTCTGGGGAACTTGGAAATTTCATATTAATTGGATAGTTACTAGGATGGATAGGGAAGGATATTAAATAAGAGATTTAAAACTAACTATATGCTACTATACTAATATTATGATTAAGGATGTTGATTAGATTGAATTACAAATTAGAATTGATTTTAATAAGATGTGTTATATGCATGCAATGATTGAGAGTATGGTCTATAATTCCTAAAAGCAGCTCTCATTGTCAATTAGAAGTGTTTGATCTAGAGTCTATGAGCATTCGCATGTCATCATAGAGATAGAATAGAACCATAAATATTCATGCCAATACTATAATTCCCCTTAGAGTGGATTTGCTTGTCTCCAAGTGCTTATCCTATTGTTTAAGTAATTTTAATTGTTTCCCCAACTCTCGTTGTGAATAATTTGACTATCATGTTATACATGGTGATTAAGCACATACAACATTAATTAAGCACACAATTAAAACTAAATCATGAAAAGCATATAAGAAATAGAATGATTAAAACCAATAATTTATTGCAATTCAAAGAAACCAAACTAGTGTATATTCATAGTGTAAATGACAAAGTTTAGACAAGAAGACAAGATGAACATCAAGGGACAAAGATAAAAAAGACAAGGGAAAGGAAACTTTGATGATATTTTCTTCAATCCTTGCTCCAGAAATTTACTTTGAAGAAGTGTCTTTGAATGCTTTGCTTGAATGCCTTGGTGACTCTTCAATCTTGTTCTAACTTTTGAACACTTGAATTACACTATTAATTACTAACTTAATATATGAATAATACTAATATCACATGTCTAAAATTCTATAAAACATTCTTATTTATAGTTTTCTAGGTGTTCCAAATCATGTCCTTTGCAAAAAGGAGCCTTTTGTGAAGTGTTTTGATGAAAAGGCACCATAACTACTTGAGACAGGCTAGGATGAGTCGGCACCATGTGGCTTCTGGCATGACTCGGCACCAAAGGGCATGAGTCGGTACCACAGTCTTCTATCACGACTCGGCACCAATGGGGCATGAGTCGGCACAAGCTTGTTTTAGCTAGTCCTTGCAAAACTTCTTCCCTTTCATGCATAAAACCCTTGATCCTTTGAGAGTTACCTAGATTACTTAAAGAACACTTAAAAACAAGATTAAAAGCACCACTTTAAAGATAAAATTCATGCATCAAAACACAAAATTTAACTATTAATTGACTAGTTTAGGTATACATATTTGCATTATATCAAGGAGCAACACCATTTTACCAAGAAATAAACAAAAAAAAAAAACAAAATAATGGAGATCAAAGAACACCCTGCTTGCCCAATGGAAAACAAAAGGTATTGATGTCATCATTCCCTCCTACACGCCTCATCAGAAAACCTCCATAAATCCCTTTCCTCAAAGATGGTCTTACATGCAGTAAATAATTAGAAGAAATTTTAGAAATTTCAAGCAAAATATAGGAAAACAATAAAATTCAAAAATTTATAAATAAAGAAAAGTAATTCTAACCCAAGTTGGTTCAAGCCCTTTGGCAGAGGCTTGCAAGTTAGTCGATGGACGAGATTTGAGTAGTGGGTGAGTAAGAACAGTGGGATTCAGTAGATATTAAAAAATAAGTTATATAATAGAAGATAACTAACATTAATTGATTTACTGAAACACATTGTAAATTTATAATTTTTGAACAATGGAGTCAGATTAAAAAAATAAATTATAGAAATAAGCATTTTTTATGCTTTACTAATTTTTTTTTTGTTACATTCACTCCACATTATAACAAAGAATATACGATATTAAATATTTTGATATATACATTTTCTTTGCATTCATTTCATATATATTAAATGAGTCAAACAATCTTCAATAAAAACTATAAATAAATATCTATCCAATCTATTTTTCATATATATCAAAAATATATAAGGCACTTTGTAAGTATTTTTTATAATAAATAATTTTTAAGGGATATTAATAATATAAAAATACATATAACTTAAATTAATAAAAAAAACTAAGTTCTCTTCATAATTAATAGTGATGTTTTTATTAATTTTTTTATGAAATGATAAGTAATATTGAGTTAGTATTGTTAAATTTATTGAATATTTTATTAGTTATCACATGCTCCATATGCTTTACATTAATTAGGAAGGTTTTAATTTTTATAAGTTATTGTTAAAAAATTAATTAGGATGGTTCTAATTTTTAAGTATGCCAAACAAAAAATCAAAATCCATATAAAAAATATTCCGAATACAACAAGTATATAACTAATAATAATAAAGAAATTAAAAATAATAATAATAACAACAATAACAACAACAAAGCATATCAAAGAAAAATAGAGTTAAAATAAAAACAAACAGATAAAAATATATAAAGTCTATAAGTTCTAATGATAAAGACAAAGTACAACAAAATATTATTTATTAAGTAGTAAGGCGATTGAATATTCTGATTTTAATTCAATAACATCCTATCTAGTGCAATCAACAGTTCTCAATTTTTTCATTAAAATATAAGTTTTTGCGATAAGTAAAAGAAAAAAAATGTCTTCGATTCTCACTATTCATTTTTATAAATTTTATCAATAATCTGCATATCTAGATGACGAAGGGGACCTCAACCTTTAAGGAAAAAAAGGAAGAAATTAATGTTATACTATTTAATAATGAGAATAGTTAAGAAGTTAAATAAATATATTAATCTTATCCAATAGCATTTTTTTTAAATGGTGATTCCTCAAAAAGCATGTCAATTTGAAGGTCAACATCAGCTAATGTGGCGACCAAATGTTCAATTGATCGAGAACTCTCAACTACATCAAAAGTTAACATGTTCCTTACACATGGAACTTTGGATTCTTTAACAAAAAGTGTGTAAATCAAAATAGGAATTGTACCTGGAGTCTTGACAATAGAAGAATTGGGTGAACCAGGAACATCTTCTTTGAATATATGATTCACTTAATAGTTATGCTCTTAAGATGATCAAAAAGGAAGCTGATAATAATTTGGAAATTTTTTTCATAGCCATAGATTTTAGTAATCACCACAAGCAAAGTAAATCTATCTCTTGCATTTTGAATTAAACTATTTGCTATTAGGCCTATAAGTTTAACAGCTTCATGACCAAATATAACAAATGACACTGATCCTATTCCATCTTGAACAATGGTATTTAGCTTATATTTGATTAGAAAATGAATGTTATTGTAACACCTTAGATGTCCATGAATCATTGAAGACCTAAATATAGTGTAGAAATAGAATAAGGAGAATGAGGAGAAAAAAAAAAAAAAAGGAAAGTAGGAACATTAAGGGTGAAATTAGTAGATTTCAGCTACGAGATTTTATTTTAAGTTATGACTAAGTAAATTGGGTAGGAAAATAAATAATAGGAATATTGGAAAATTTAGAGTAAGAAAATAACAATATAAATATGTCATATCCTGTCTTTGATATGTGATGGTCCTAGGGCATAGGAAGACATAAGATTACATAAACTAGTGGAACCCCTTATAACACTAGACTATCAAACACATGGCAACAACATACCCAAGATAGTAACCTATAAGCTCATACACAATTATAGCACATACCTCAGCCATTTATCATGCATACTTAACAAACATTAATATATGATTCCTTAATTTATGTCTCATACCATATTAGCATTCATAATTTGTCCATCCATAACAATCATCATACTTAGAATATTAATTAGGAGGTTACAATCCACAGATACCAAAATAAAGATAATTATCAATTAGGAAGAGTAATCTCCTAGGCTAAGGAAGGAAACTTAAAGGGGTTACTTTGCTTAACGTTTTGGCTCTCTTGAAAAAAATATAAACCAATGCAGGGTCAGATAAACTCAGTGAGAACATGATATACTAACATAATATGCATGTAACCACAAATGAGTTATAAAGTGAATTGGCTCATGATAAAAGGTAACTCATGTGATGTTTTAATAGAAATAAAAAAATTGGAAGCAATATGCTTTCCTCATATAAGTAAATTAAGTAGTAGCTAATGTCTTTATTGACATAAGTTATTTTAATTATTTTAAAACTTAGTTAATCTCTATTTTGATCTTATCAATCAAATTAAAGTTATCTAATGTGTATATCAAGTGTTTATTTTGCAGAAAAAACATATTAGATAAGTTGGAAATTCAAAGATTCAAAATTTTTCTCAAGTCATGAACTTGGCCTCTGAATTGCAAGCAAGATACAAAGTCGTGACCATGACTAAGATCTTGTGACACATCATTGAGACCAAGAATGAATTAAAGGCCAAACTTTCAATTCTTTGCCTTGAGTCATAGAAGTAATTGTGACCTCGGTCGTGATTGCGACTGTGGGTGCAATCCAGTAATTGCAACTGCTATTAAGTAGTCGCGACTGCAACTTTCATCAGGCAAACTTTCACTCTAATGGATAGTCGAGCAACCAACGATCAAATGCCATGTGTCACTAGCCATTGGAGAAATAAATTTCGAGATTGCAATTTAAGTTTCGCAATCACAATTCTGCTTCTGGCAGACAACTTTTTGCAAGCTACTTTGAAAATGTGTTTTAGTCTTTTATACTCATTTCTAATGGGTCTTTAGAGGATACAAGCTATAAATACCCCCTCCAAAGGCCATAGACATAGGAGAGTAGTTTATCAAGTATCCAAACTCTTGCAATTTGATTTCTCAAAGCTAAAACCTTTGTAATTCACATTTTATGTTAGTTGGTTAAGTGTTGGCCATTGAAACACTTGTATAGGTTGGGGAGTGAGTCTTAGAAAACTCTTATTTAGATTTACGTGTAAGCCTTTGTAAAACACTTGATTGGATTTTAGAGTTAGCCTTCTCAAAACTTTTGTTTAGGTTGAAGAGTGAGCCTTAGGAAAACTATTGTAAGGTTTGGTGTAAGCTTAAATACTAAGTTAGGAGTGAACTTGGTAAAAATCCATAGATAGTGGAAATACCCAATAGTGTGATTAAAGAGTGGACATAGGATCGGTTGGATTCGAACCACTATAAATCTTATGTTTTTATCTTTCTTTCCATATCTCCTTTCATTTAAATTTTAATTTCCCACTAATTCAACACCCCCCCACCTTTTTGGTTCATAAGGGAAAACAAGTGGTATTTGAGCTTTTGTCTCATTTTATAAGCTTAATTGCATGAGAAAAGATCAAATGGCTAATGAAGGGGTGCATCACCTCAAGCCACACTTCAACAGTACCGCTTATGCGTATTGGAAGTTTAGAATGGTGGTTGATAGTGATCTTATAGATTTATAGGATTATGTACAGCCTCCATAAAAAATGGTTGATAGTGTTAAAGAACTAATTCTTAGAGAGGAATGGGTTGATGCTCAAAGAAAATCTAATGGCAAAAATAAAAGAGCCATGGCAATTCTCCTTAGTTCTTTTTTAAGAGAAGAATGTGGTTGAGTTCAACATTGTTCTAGTGCCTTTAGCATTTGGAAAGCTTTAGAGAACTACCATGAAGGAACCAAACAAGTTAAAGCTAAGAAGATTCAATTGCTCATTATCGAGTATAAGCTTTTCAAGATGAAGCCTAATGAAAGCATCATCAACATGACTAATAGGCTCCTAGCCATTGTCACAAACATGAAGAAATTGGATAAAGTGTATAGCTTAGTTGATCTTAATCATAAGATTCTCAAAGCACTTCTAAAGAAAGATTATAAAGCTAAAGTGGCTAGCATTAAAGAAGCTAATGAGGATCTTAGGAAGGTTCCTACTGATATTCTAATTGGTAAATTTCTCACTGAAGAGATGTCTTTAGTGTTAGAAAAAAAAAGAACATCAAGAAAGGAGAAAAAGAAGTCACTAGCTCTCAAGTCCTCAAAAGATCAGATTTATAGTGAGAGTAATTCAAGTGACTCTTTAAATGATGATGAAGATGAGGAGCTAACAAGAATCATTAGAAGAATGAAAAAGAACATCAAATGGAAAAAGAAAAAGAAAAATGAAGTAACTTGTTTTGGATGTGGAAAGCAAGGCCATTTAAAGCCCGATTATCCTAAGAACAAGAAAAAGAAGAAATGGGATAAGAAGAAGAAGAAAGGATTCAAGGCTACTTGGGATGATAGCTCTTCAAGTGAAGAGGAGAATCAGAATGCAGCCAACTTTTGCTTCATTACCTTGGAGGAATCTACAAATGAGATATGTTCCATTTCTCATTCCAATGATGATGATATTGCTTACTCCACATCTCAATCTTATGATGATAATAATGATAAATTGCATGATGTGGATGATGAGCATGAACTTATGAAATCTATGGCCTTGAAATGCCAAAAATATCTTTCTAAAATGAAATTTTATAAATAAAAATATTCACAACCTAAAAGGAATTTCAAAGAATTGGAAAAACTTGTTTTAAGTTTGAAAACATCCAATGTTAGTCTTAAAGACTCATTAGAAGAAATTTCCATAAAAACCTCTTTATTTGAAGCTTTAAATAAAGAAAATAATTCTTTAAAATTAGAGGTTAAAGAATTAAGAGCCTCGATTTCTAAATTTCACAAAGGGAAGGAAGCTTTGGATACATTAATTGTATATCAAAGACCACCCTTAGTGAGGCATGGTCTTGGCTTTGATAGTTCATCAAATTCTACATCCCCTCCATCATTTGTCAAAGCCTTTAATCCTTAAACATCTAGTATTGAGGTAGTCCTTAAGGAGGCTAGAGCACATACTAAACCTTTTAATCCTAAAAGGATTAAAAAGGATGCACAAGACTCAAGAGCTAAGTTTCAAAAATTTAACTATGCATTCATGTATAAAAAGAGGCATGCTCAATGGCACCCATAATCACAAAATAATACTTGCTCTTGTATGTATTATTGTTATAATATTATAAAGAGATTAAAATTTCATAACAAAATGGCTAAGCCTAAGATGACTTTCAAGTCAAAGCTTAAGTGCCATTATTGTATGAAAAATGGTCATATTAATGTGTTTTGTTATATAAGGAATGCTCAATTAAAGCTTGAGAATCCTTCCATTGCTAACCCTTAAGGACCTAAATATGCTTGGGTGCCAGAACAAAGATGAATTGCTTTTCTTGTAGGTGTGTCAAATCCACTGAGGATGATGAGTCAATGATATGAAGATAGTAGATGCTTAAGACACATAATTGCGAATAAAAGTTCAATGAGAGCTTTGATGGGGTACCATACTTGCAAACAATGCCAAAGGTAAGTGCCACATCCCATTTTCAGAGATATGACGGTCCTTAAACATGGGGAGACATAAGGTCACCCTTGCCCGTAGAACCTAATGACACATATACAAATCATGCCTAGAATCATACCAAACCTTATACAATAACTCATTTAAAAACATTATAAGAAAACCTTTAGTTGCGGAAGACAATAATTAGATACTTCACATACAATCTATTAGAAAATAATACTCATGATTTAGTTGAAACCTTAATAAATAACATCTTGGAAAAATCATCAAAATAAAATATTCCTGGAGCATCTAATAACAACCCTTCATAGCTTAGTATTATTATTGACTCAGACAAGGAGTTTCCCCAAGCGAAGTAGAGTGCTTGAGCTATCACCTTGCCTTCTCATATTGCTCACCTGGAACCACACAAGAAAACGGGGTGAGATAGATGATCTCAATGAGTAAACAATATAGCATAAACGTTATCATATATCCCATTTTTAAGGAAAGCCCATTACATATAACACATAGTTCATGATTTACAAATCATGGTTTCATAGTTTTCAATTTGGCAAGATTTTCATTTTAGCAAGTTTGCAAAAATCACACTTAAAACACTATTTCTTGATCAGAGTAAATGACTATACTAGCTCATTCACTCAAGGGAGAGGTGGCCTCATACCAAATTTCAACTCCCAACCGTGAAACTGATTAGGCTCCATGGTTAGAAATGTCCCTTCTAGCTGAGGTGGATATATAACCCCTATCCATTGAGTTAAAACCATGTGCATAGGTTCCGATGATTACCCACATCAGCATGAGGATTTCTTCATAAAGGGTTAAAGGTACCATAACTAGAGCTAATGGTAATCACAAATAACAATATCATATAAAGAAACAATAACAAGTATCCTGATAGCAATAGTAGTTTAACTTTCAAACAAAAGATACAATGATAGTGTAGTTCCAAAAAGAATATAAGTGAGGGTAATAATCATAAAGAGCATTTATCATTGGATAATCACAAATGGCTTCGGACTAAATATCCTTTGGCAACCCAAGCTTAACAAAGAAATCACATAATCAAATTTAAAATGGAAGTGAACTTGGTTTCAAGAATCTCAAAGGTTCCTATAACATGATTATGATAGCTTGAACTTGTAACAATAGCATAATGTTTACTCACCTTGTGGTTCCTTTGCTCCTAGTACTTATAGCCCTTTTGAACCTCTAAAGCTCCTCAAACTCTAACATAATATTTAATTTAATACTTAGTATTTATTTGATCATGATGCTATCCTATCTCATAACTACTCCATGCACATATAACATTTTCATACACTTACAGTTGCACATATAAGTGCATTCATCATTTGCACATAACAGGCTGACTTTAAAAGTCTTGCACACTTAGCCTTAATAGGCTCATATGAAAACACATTATAACTCATGTCAATACCTTTCTAAGGTCAACATAATATCATCTTAATATCAATTACTTTAACAATTATCTTAGCACACTTAATACTTCCATACATGTCAACTTATTGATAGCATTTCAAGTGTCATGCTTAACTCTTATGACCTATTCATTCAATCAATCTCTTCATCAATTCAAGATCCTTAATTCATTATCAAGTCATCATAAAAACTATTTCCATAATTCCCTATCACATTCACATTCTAATCATAACATAAGGTTAATATACCTTAGGTATACCTTAAGTATACCAAAGTGCTTCTAGGCTAGTCTATAGTCATTCCTTCAACCAACATGCAATTTAAACATTTATCATACATACATACATATCAATAATCATCAAAATACATCACATAAAAATTGTAGACATTGAGATAAAAATATCAATGTAGGTCGAATGCCCTATTCAAAAGGAAAACCTGAATTTTCTTATTTTTCGCCCTTTCCATCTATTACAGTAATATGTAAAAACATGGTTTGAACCAATATTTTTCATATAATAAAAAAAAATAATTTTAGAATATAGAAATGTAGGAATTGGCCCACATATACATTTATAAACATGAAAATTTCCAAATTTAAGTTTTAGGATAAAAAACCATGAGTTTTCTTGTTTTCGGTATTTTCCGGTCATTACAGCAATATGTAAATAGGTGTTTTAAATCATTATTGTTCATTCAATCACAAAAAATATCAGTTTAAAACATCAATAGGTACAAATTGGCAGCCATGAATGCTTTTCATACATGAAATTCCAAATTTAGGGTTTAGGAAGAAAATTATGAGTTTTTAAGCTTTTTGTGTTTTTCGTTCATTATAGCGATATGCAAACACATGATTTAAATCATTATTTTCCATCCAAATAAAACAAATATTAGATTATAATTCCTCCATACACAAATTGGCAGCCATATGTACAAGAAATCATAGAATTTTTCTACTTTTAAGTTCTAGTACAAAAACCTTGAATTCCTTTATTTTCTGAAACTTTTCAATCATTACAGTAATATGCAAAAATATGATTTAATTCAATATTTTTCATCACAACACATCAAAAATCAGTTTAAAATCTAAATATGCAGTAGCCGCCCCCCTTATTGAATTTATGTTTGAAAATTTCAAATTTTGAGTTATAGCATCACCTTTGGCAAAATCGCGTAGGAATGTTGATATTTTTAATAGAGAAATTAATTTCTCTTTCAAAAACTCACCCAAACTGAATTAAATCTATAGAAATCAGTAAATAACCAATTCAAAATAATTTTCTCATAATTTGTTTCATAGAAATCAGATAGAATATTGAAAAGAAAGAAAAAAAAAACTTACAAAATGGTCGTGAAATCACAAAGTTGAAAGTGTTTTTGAGAATTTCAGTAGAGAGAAATATTTTGAGAGAATTTTTTTGTCAAAATACTGAAAAACAGAATGGTGGCTATTGGAAATCAAAGGCTGGCTGAAATTCTCATTTATATTAGGGTTTGGGGTGCAATTTCCAAGTTTACCCTTAATGAGCTAGGTTAAAAGAGTTTTAGTGTAGTGGGCTTTTAGGTATTTGGGTTTTTTAATTAATTTAGGGGCTGATTATAAGTAATTAAAAATAAAATTTTTCTTGTTATTTTCATTAAAATTTTCCCCAAAATATTTATTTAAAAATTATTTTAAAAATACACATAAAATTATTTTATGCTTAAAATTTAGCTTTTTGCATGAAAATTCATTTTATGAAAAATAATTTATTTTATGCTAATGCATTTCATGTAAATCATTTATTTTACAATAATAATTCATATTAGATATATTAAAATTAATTTAACATGCCCCAAACCCATAAATCACGTCACACATAAAATTTACATAGTCACACAATTTGTCACAATAACCCTAAATTCAAATAATTTGTCACTAAAACTTCTAGGGTAGATGTGGGTTATTATAATAAGGCAATTGACATTGACAATGTTGGTAAGAATTTTTAATCCCCAATTGAAAATGTTGCTTTGATTAAATGCTAATATGATTAAGACCATTGATGAATTGACTTGAATGCTTGATGGAAGTTCCTTGCCATAAATTTTCAAAATTGCATAAAAATTTTTTACGTTCAAATTTCATGAATTTTATGGTTTTATGATATTCATTTTTAATATTTTGTTCTCTTATTTACTCTTGAATTGAGGTGACTTTTGATTCAATTCAATTTGATTATTTGACTTTATGATATTCAATGGCATTTTGGTTGCTTTTTGGTATCTATAGTATGATTTTTTGAATTTTTATAATTGGAGGATTTTTTTTGTGCCTAATATGCATAATCACATCTATTTTGATCTTGAGTTATAATGCCAATTGCATTGCATCACATTTCCTTCTAAATTTTTTTCAAAAAATTTCTGACTTTCTTGAAATCGTGGTTGCTATATCTCTTTTGTGGTTGCAATATTTAAATTTCTAGCTGTTGTTGCCAATACAAAAGTATTGCTTCCAATTTCTAAGTCTTGGATATGATTTCTCAATTGCGGTCACAACTTAGTGATTGACAGCAAAAATATAGCTGTTGCTTTAATGGGCAAATTTGCATTAAATTCTTTTTTTACCATTTTTAAGTCAGTTTTTCACTCTTTGTAAGCCTATATATACCCCTTTATGATTCCTAAATAGTTTTCAACTCCAAACTCTTTTCCTATTCTAATATCAAGTCTTTTTCCTCTAAAAATTCCTCTTTTTTTCTTTAGTTTTTCTATTCCTTCGAGAATTCTAAGTTCTTTTCTTATTTATCTTCTTCAATTTCTTCATCTCTATCTCTTATTCTCTTCATCAATGGCAACAAGGTCAAGAAAGAGCAAACAAGTTGCATCTTCTGCTCAAGAACCAAATATCCTTGAACTCATGCAAGGAATCACCTAAAAAAAAAAAAAAATTATTCAATCATCTCCTAGACAAACAAATAATCCCTACTAAAAAACCTAGTGAATTGACTTTCTAAAAATTAGGAATTCAAGATAGCATCAAAGCCTACATCAATAACCTCTAATGGGAAAAATTCATTTATGTTGAGAAAGATGGTTTGGAGGAATTAACAAGAGATTTCCTTGTAATGCTTCATGTTCACAAATAATTGCATTTAACTAAAGGTCATTATGCCTTTGATTTTCATTTCTTTGGATAAAGGTATTAACTTTCTCTTAATGACTTAGCCAACATCTTTAGTTTTCAAACCAAGGGTTCATATCATTTACACGAATCCAAAATGAATGTGCAAACTTTTTGGACCAAAATTTCTCTTGAAACCAAATTTGACCCCAAAACCTCATTAGCTAAACATATAAAATTTCTTTCTCATTGGGTTCTATATAGAATCATCACTCTTAAAACTTCTTTCTCATTGGGTTATACATAGAATCATCACTCTCTCCATCAATGCAAAGGGTGATAGAAATGAGAAAGTCTCTCAAAAAGACTTATTCTTTCTCCATGGACTCATCAAGGGAAAGGGAATCCAAACCGCTCGTTTCCTAATTCATCACTTTCTTCATCTCCAATCTGCCAAAAAATTCCAAAAATGTGCCATTCTTGTTTCCTCCCACATTACCAAAATTGCAAAGCATGTTGATGCTCTTACCAAACAAAATAAAACCCTACCAAAAAATTGAATAAAAAAGAAATTTATTGACACTCAATACATAGTTAATGCCCAGGCAATAAAAGAAAAAGAGAAGGGTATGAATATGTTTTTGGTGAAAAAGCCTTCAAAAAGCAATGAGAAAAAGGCTTAGAATGGTAGTGGGTAAGTTTAGTCAAGCCATGAAAGAAGAAACACAAGAAGACATTCCTCTTCCTCCACCTTAATTTCAACCCTAACCTCAAGCTTTATAAGGCACCAATTTCCTTCTTAGCCAAGTTTTATGAAGACTTAACCACCTTCACCATGATATCTTTGTCATTCAAGGACACTTTCAACTACCCCAATGCAACTTGCAAACTTGGACTCATGGTGGCCAACATGAAGAAGAAGAACAACAAGAGGAGGAACACTATAAAGAGGAAGAAGAGGAGTAAAGGGATGCAGGAGATACTTCTTAAATCTTCCTTTAGGATTTCTTTAATCTTATAATATTTTATTTTTTTCTTTTCATGCATTCACAATTTGTTTGATTTCTTATTTTTAATTAATGAAATATTTGTTAAGTTAATTTGCCTATTGTGTCTCCTTATTTTCATTTCTGTCTATGATTATTTGCTTTTTGATCTTACCAAAGGGGGAGAAATAACTTAAATATAAAATTGTCATTGGATAATTAACAAAGGGAAAGATTTGTTTTAATTGATTAAGGGAGAGAACTTAATGTATTGATTTTATATAACTTAATGTGTTGATTACTTAATGTGTTAATTTGATATAAAGAATATTATATCTTTTGAATCTTGATCACTTAATTGCAATCTTAGATATTATTTGTTATAAATTGCATAAATTAAGGGGGAGTAACTCCAATTATAATGACTCGAAAGTAATTTTATATTTAAATTCAACTTGATTGTCAAAATTAAAAAGATGGAGATTGTTGACCTAAGTTATTTTAAAACTTAGTCAATCTCTATTTTGATCTTGTTAATCAAATTAAAGTTATCTAATGTGTGTGCCAAGTTTTTATTTTGTAGATAAAAATATATTAGATAAGTTGAAAATTCAAAGATTCAGAAATTCTCTCAAGTAATGAACTTGGCCTTTGAATCGCGATCAAGATACAAGAATCACGACTGCGACTAAGATCTCGAGGCCATGACCAAAATGAATTAAAGGCCAAACTTTCAATTCTTTACCTTGAGTCAGAGAAGCAATCACAACCTTAGTTGTGACTGTGATCGTGAGCGTGATCCAGTAATCGAGACCATGATCAAGTAGTCGTGACTGTGACTTTCATCAGGCAAACTTTCCATTTCAACGGATAGTCAAGCAACCAACAATCAAACACCATGTGTCACTAGCATTGGAGAAACAAATTTTGTGACCACAATTTAGGTTTCGCAACCATGATTCTGCTTTTGGCAAACAATTTTTTGCAAACTACTTTGGAAATGTGTTTTTGTCTTTTATACTCATTTGTAATAGCTCCTTGGAGCATGTAAGCTATAAATACCCCTTCCAAAAGCTTTAGACATAGGAGAGTAGTTTATCAAGTGTTCAAACTCTTGCAATTTGGTTTCTCAAACTTAAAACCTTTATAATTCACATTTTATGTTAGTTGGTTGAGTATTAGCCATTGAAACACTTGTATAAGCTAGGGAGTGAGCCTTAAAAAACTCTTGTTAGGTTTGAGTGTAAGCGTTTGTAAAACACTTGGTTGGATTTTAGAGTTAGCCTTTTAAAAACTATTGTTTAGTTTAAAGAGTGAGCCCTGGGAAAACTCTTATAAAGTTTAGTGTGAGCCTAAACACTAAGTTGGGAGTGAACTTGGTAAAACTCCATAGATAGTGGAAAACCCAATAGGGTGATTGAGGAGTGGACGTAGAATCGGTTGGATCTGAACCACTATAAATCTTGTGTTTCTATCTTTCTTTCCCTATCTTCTTTCATCTAAATTTTAATTTCCCATAAATTCAACTCCCCTTTTTGGTTCATAAGGGAAAACAGTCTTACTTTTTTCGCATGATACCGTAAAGCATAAGACTAATTAAATCTTACAGCTAGGACCATTTTGGATACACTTACCTTACTCGCAAGCTTTTTACCATGTGTACAAGATCCGATTTATAACCCCACATTGTGAACCCTAAATTTTGCACCTATTGAACTAATTGCACCTTGACAATTACTAGGTTTAACGCATTACGTAGAAGAAAATTTTAGCTTTTAAGTAATTACTACCCTGATAACTAATTTTTCAATACAAACCGATAGCTAATTTGTAAAAAAAAAAAAAAAAAAAAAATTACCATTTCAGTTGGCGCCTCCTATTTTTTGGGTTGGTCCCCCCTTTTGCCCTCTAAAATTTTGATTGTGCCCTCTAGTATGATTTTTTCAACATTTCCAGCCTTAGTCTTCCTTGTCTTTTCATTTTTCTTATTCCCAAATTACTCTTACCCATTTTCTTATAAATACCTCCTCTATTTCTTCATTTGACCCACCTTTTGAGTTGGAGTAGATAACTATCCTCTAATCTCTTCTTCTCCCTCCAACCACTGTATAATTAATTAACTAATATTTTTAATTAATTAATTATCTCACCCTAACTAAATTAATTAATCTTTTTAATTAACTAATTAATCACTTTTTTTTCAAAATCAAATTAATATATTTTTTTCAGTCCATCCTTTATTCAAATTAATTAATTGATCTTTTTAATTAATTAATCCATCCATTTCATCATATTAATTAGTTAATTAATCATTTAAATTAATTAATAAATCCCCTAATGATGTGATGTAAAATGGTATAGATTTAATGTTATTTCAGGTGCATTTTAGTTGCTTTTTAGGTATATGTTTAGTATATTATAATCCATTTTGTGTTTTATTCCCTTAAAATTTATTCTACTAACATTTTCTCAAGATTTCTCCTTAACCTGATGGTTTTGAGAGTATTTTATAAAGTTTTAGTAGGTTAAGGGAAGAATTGGAGGTTCCTAGAAGAGCCAAGTATAAAAAAAGAAAGCAAAATTCGGAAAGCACTGGTGCCGAGTTAGCACTCTTCAACTCAGTTGGTGCTGAGTTGGCACCAAGGCTTGCTGTGCCGAGTTGATAAATGAGAGATGAGTTGATGCCGAGTCGGCACACACCAAAAGACAGGATCCTTTACGAATAGTCTGCAATGTTTTGGTCATAACATCCTTTACACAACTCAGATTGAAATGATTCAAGAGGCTATGGAAAGCTGATAAAAAGGCCTACAACTTTCATGAAGACTTCAAAGTCTAATTTTGCCATATGAATTGCCCAAAATGTCCTTGAAGTTTCTAAAGTAGTTATTAGGTGACCTTTCATGAAGTATTGCATTCCTTTATGAAATGTTATGACTTTTAAACTGTTCAAGGTCTTTAAATAGTTGAAGTTTCTTCTATAAAACTGATCTAGAAAATTAGAATACAAGTAGAGAGTATTGTATTAAGAAGAAAAAGAGAGATCTTACAACTTTCAAGTACAACACTTTGGGAAACTATTCTTGTATCAAGGCTTCTAATATTGAAAAGGGCTAGTAAAAGATTTCCATAACTTTTTCTTTACTTAATCTATTTTATTTCTTGATGATTGAATGTTTAACTTTCTTTTTATAAAATATCTAACAATGCATCAAGGCTAAAGTACTTATGGTTAGAATTGCAATGCAAATTTAGTCTATGAACTTCATTTTGATATTTTGTTAATGAATGATTGATTTGGCTTCAATTAAGTTCTTAATAGTTGTTATATATGCTTGATTACCATATGTAATATGTTAGTTAAGAATTTGCAATGAGAATTGGAATTCTTAATGGAAAAGTAATTGATGTCACTTAAGTTAAAAGATTAATTAGAATCTACTTCTAAAGGGATAAAAAGAATTAACATTAAACTTCATGGTTTTTGTTTACATTTACATTGACATGAGAGTGTGTGTAAGTCTATTCAAAAATACCTTTAATTGACTTAGAGATAAGCTTTTAAAGATTTTAGGTTAATTCTCCAATCAACTCATTCATAATCTTATTTTATATACATGTTAGAAGTTCATTGATTTAAATTTAATTTGTAATTCTAACCTGTTCTCTTTCTAGAAATTGTTTAATAACTTTGAATTATTTAGAATTTAGTGATTTGTAGTTAAATTAGTAATTAATTAGTTACTCAAACTCCAATTATTCTTTGCTTATTCATCTTATTATTTGTTCGGTTAATAATAAATTCATCATTTTTCCCAGTGTTCGACCCCTTGCTCAACCTATATTTAGTCATAAGGGCTAGGATATAATAATTTGCCCACATCAAATTTGGCACTGTTGTCGAGGAATTTTGATAAGAATTTTTATTAACTTAGGATAAAGAAAGGTTGTTTTAGGCTTTTATTAATTTTTTTTAAATGAGACGTACTCGTAGTTCCATTAGTATTTTATCTTATGATCCTGAAATTGAACGATCTTTTCATTTATTACACAGGAATCAAAATTTACAAAAAGTAAAAGAAAATAGATGAATAGAGATGGCCGAAAGGAGAACTTTGGCAGACTTTGCTATGCCTGATGTTTCTGAAAATTCAGGAGGCATAGTGGCATCGACCATTGCTAACAATAGTTTTGAAATCAAGCCTAACATCATTCAAATGATACAAAACAATCAATTTGGAGGCTTACAGGAGAGGATCCATATGCCTATATTCTTACTTTCCTCAACGTGTGTGCAACCTTCAAAATTAATAACATTCCGGATGATGCTATAAGGCTTAGATTGTTTCCTTTCTCCATAAGAGACAAAGCACAAATATGGCTTTCTAGTTTGCCAACTAATTCCATCACAACATGGGATTAGTTGAAGTAAGCCTTTCTTCACAAATACTTCCCACCCCACAAGACAGTGAAACTTCGCAATGAAATTAGTACTTTCAAGCAAGGCAAGGATGAGACACTCTATACGAGTTGGGAGAGATTCAAAGAACTCCAAAGACAATGTCCTCATCATGGGTTGCTCGATTGGATGATTCCTCAAATTTTCTATAATAGGTTGACCGATGATGATAGGAACATTGTCAATGCAGCCTCGAGTGGAAAATGGATGAACAAAATAGCCTCAGAAGCGATTACTCTATTGGAAGAACTTGCATCTCAAGGATATATGGGTGACGACACAACTTTGGCAAGAGGTGAGGGAATCCTTGAACTTGATAGTATCAATATTTTGAACACTAAAGTTGATGCCTTGACAAGGCTAATAAGCAAAGCACAAATAAATTTGGTGGAGAAATCTACATCAACTTGTGAGTTATGTGGCGATCATCACTCATACCATGAATGCAACTTAAGGACCAATGAAGATGTAAATTACATGCAAGGAGGTTTTAACCAAAGGTATGGACCCAATCCAGACAATTATAATTTTCAATGGAAAAATTATCTTGGTTTTTCTCGGTCTAATCCATCATCTCAACTTAACCCCCCATTCAACCTAAACACTAAGCCATAAAATCCACCCGGTTTTCCTATAAAACTACCCCAATCTTCTTTAAATTCCCTTCCAGCAAAGTCTAATTTAGAAACCCTTACAGAACAATTTATTGGACAATAAATCGCCATAAATAAACAAAATGAGGAGCAATTCAATCAATTCAACTCTAAATTTGATCAAATTGCTACTCATAACCGCATCCTTGAAACACAAATTGCTCAACAAGCATCTTTTACTTCCAAACCTATGGGAAAACTTCCTAGCCAACCAGAATTTGCTGCAAAAGAATCTTGTCAAGCAATTACTTTAAGCAGTGGAAAAGAGATTAGTGATTCATCTAATAACAAAGGTGAGAAGGAAATATCTAATGATAGTAAGGAGAATGTTGCTAAAAATGATTCTAATAGCAAGAAAAATGAAAAGGAAGATACTTTTAATTCTAGCAATGAACCTAACATTGATTTGAAGGAAATTCCCTTTCCCCAAAGATTTGTTAGACGTAATTTAGATAAGCAATTTGGTAAATTCCTTAATCATTTAAAAGAAATTACTATTACTATACCTTTTATGGATGCTATTAGAGACATGCCAGCATGGGGTAAGTTTTTAAAAGATATCATAAACCATAAAAGCAAACTTAAGGATTGTGGTTTAGTTTCATTAGTTGAAGAATCTAAGGCTATGTATTCTAAAGTTCCTCCCAAACTCAAAGACCCTGGTTGTTTTACCGTTCCTTGTATAATTGGTGAATCACACTTTGATAAAGCTTTGTGTGATATTGGTGCTAGTGTGAGTCTTATGCCATATTCCATTTACAAGAAACTTAATTTAGGAGGTCTAAAACTCACCAATATATCTCTTTCATGGTTGATAAATCAATTAAATATCCAATTGGTATACTAGAGAATGTTCCAGCTAAAATTGGAAAATTTGTAATTCCTATGGATTTTATTGTATTAGAAATGGAAGAGGATCCTGAAATCCCAATTCTTTTGGGAAGACCATTTTTGAGAACCGCGGGAGTAGTAATTGATACGAAAAAGGGTAAGATCACTTTAAAGGTAAATGATGAAACTATGGTATTTGATGTATTTAGGATGGTAAAGAATACACCAATAAAGACTATTAACATGGTTGAATTGGTTGAGCCAATTAAAGAATGTGTTAATGAAGTAATACATGAATGCATTGGACAAGAACCTATGTTAACTTGTTTAACACAAGAGGAAAATGGTAATATGGAGGTAAATGCTTGTGTAAAACTCCTAGAAGCAACTCCATATCTTAATCCGCATAGTGCTTCAAGGTTTGAACCATTGCAAAAAGAAGATGATAACAAGAATGAAAATCTTGTACTCAAACCTTTACCTTCCTCTCTAAGGTATGCATTTCTTGACTCTAATACTAATTTCCCTTTTATTATTAATTCTGCTTTACCAATTGAAAACGTTGAAGCATTGTGCCATGTTTTGTTGAATCATAAGGGTGTTATTAGTTATTCCATTAATAACTTGAAAGGTTTAAGCCCAAGTATATGCATGCATAGAATTTCTTTAGAAGATGATGTAAAACCTTCCATTGAAGATCAAAGGAGGCTTACTCCTACACTTAAAGAAGTAGTAAGAAAAGAGGTAATTAAATTACTCGATAATGGAATCATATACTCTATTAGTGATAGCAAATGGGTTAGCCCTGTCCAAGTTGTCCCCAAAAAGGGTGGCTTGACGGTTGTTAAAAATGAATCAAATGATTTAATGCCCACTAGAACTATCACGGGATGGCGTATGTGTATTGATTATAGAAAACTCAATAAAGCAACAAAGAAAGACCATTTTCCTTTACCTTTTATTGATCAAGTCTTTGAGAGATTAGCGAATTTCTCTTATTTTTGTTATCTTGATGGATTAAGTGGTTTTTACCAAATACCTATTCATCCCGATGACAAATCAAAGACCACATTTACATGTCCATATAGTACATTTGCTTTTAGGCGAATGCCTTTTGGACTTTGTAATGCACCGGCCACATTTCAACGATGCATGTTTTTTATTTTTAGTGACCTAATTGATGATTGTGTAGAAGTTTTTATGGATGATTTTAGTGTTTATGGAACTAATTTTTCCAATTGTCTTGAGAATCTTTCCAAAGTGCTTGACAGGTGTAAAGAGCATGGACTAGTGCTAAATTGGGAGAAATGTCACTTTATGGTACAAGAAGGAATCGTCTTGGGTCATAAAGTATCAAATAAAGGCATAGAAGTTGACCAAGCCAAGATTGAGGTCATAGCCAAATTGCCTCCACCAAAATGTGTCAAAGATGTGAGGAGTTTTTTAGGACATGCGGGGTTCTATAGAAGGTTTATTCGAGACTTCTCAAAGGTTGCCAAACCATTATGCAATTTGATAGCAAAGGAAGCACCTTTTGACTTTGATAATGCATGTTTGGAAGCTTTTGACAAACTCAAGAAGGCTCTTATAATGGCTCCGATTTTGCAACCACCTAATTGGGACTCGCCGTTCAAAATTATGTGTGATGCAAGTAACTTCGCTGTGGGGGTTGTTTTGGGACAAAGGAAGGAAGGCAAACCTTGTGTGATCTATTATGCAAGCAAGCTCTAGGATGATGCCCAAGTCAACTATACCACAATGGAGAAAGAACTTCTTGCCATTGTATATGCTTTTGACAAATTTAGAGCATATCTTGTTGGTCAAAAAGTAATTGTCTATTCAGATCATGCTGCTCTCAAATACCTTTTAAGCAAGAAAGATGCCAAGCCTTGGTTACTTAGATGGATTTTGATGCTTCAAGAATTTGATTGGGAAATTAGAGACAAAAAGGGTAGTGAGAATTTAGTTGCGGATCATTTGTCAAGAATCAATTTGGAAGATTTAAGAAAGCAAGATGATGGCGTGCCTATCAATGAAACATTTTCGGGTGAACAACTTCTCTGAATTGCCACAAAAGAGATTCCTTGGTTCGCCGACATTGCCAATTATATTGTAAGTGGAATTTTACCCTATGACATGGATCTTAGAAAGAAAAAGAAGTTTTTACATGATGATAAGTTCTATTATTTGGAAGAGCCATTCTTGTATAAAAGATGTGGTGATGAATTGATTAGAAGATGTGTTCCTCAAGATGAAGTTCAAGATATTTTGAAACATTGCCATTCCATGGAGGTTGGTGGACACTTTGGCACATCTAGGACAACATCTAAGGTACTTCAATGTGGTTTTTGGTGGCCTTCATTATTTAAAGATGCTAGAAATTTTGTTCTTGCATATGATAGATGCCAAAGAACGGGAAACATCACTAAGAAACATGAAACGCCTATGAATGGTATCTTAGAAGTAGAAATTTTTGATGTATGGGGTATAGACTTTATGGGACCTTTTCTAAGCTCTCTTGGTAACAAATATATTCTTGTAATGGTAGATTATGTTTCCAAATGGGTGGAAGCAATTCCATCTATCACTAATGATGCCAAGGTAGTAAAGAAAATGCTTAAGAAGACTATACTCCCAAGGTTTGGTACCCCAAGGGCTCTAATTAGTGATGGGGGATCTCATTTTTGTAACTACATGATTGAATCATTAATGAAAAAGTATGGGGTGACTCATAAAATTGCAACTCCATACCACCCTCAAACTAGTGGTCAAGTAGAGGTTAGTAATAGAGAACTCAAGTGGATTTTGGAAAAAACGGTTTCTTCTTCAAGAAAGGATTGGGTATTAAAACTTGGTGATGCCTTATGGGCTTATAGGACAGCTTTCAAGACTCCCATTGGTCTTACACCTTACCAATTGATTTATGGGAAATCTTGTCATTTGCCAGTGGAATTACAACATAAGGCTTATTGGGCAATGAAGGCTTTGAACTTTGATTTCAAGAAAGCAGGACAAAAGAGGCTTCTTCAATTAAATGAATTGGAAGAGTTAAGGATGAATGCTTATGCGAATGCTAAGATTTATAAGCATAGAACCAAGAAATGGCATGACAAGCATATTCATCATAGCAAGTTTCATGAAGGATAACTTGTTTTATTATACAATTCAAGGCTTAAACTCTTTCCCAGTAAGTTAAAATCAAGATGGTCGAGTCCTTTTAAAATAATCAAGGTTTACCTATGGTGCAGTTGACATTGAAAATTCAAAAGGGGAAATTTTTAAGGTCAATGGTCAACATTTGAAATCCTATGTTGTTGGTGATCAGATGGGTAATGAAAATAGTTCACAATTAGAAGTTTGGGGACTACTTAGTGAACCTTCGGGTAAATATGATTATAAGGTAAATTTTTCACCACCACCTAGTTCAAACATTCCTATTGAATCCATCGAGCCATCGGGTTGGGGAGAAGAATTTGATGCTATTGACAATCAAGGAACAAAGGAGGTTCATACCCTACACTCCCAATCTTAACTTGGAATTAAGGTATGATCAAACTATAGATCTTAGATTTAGCAAGGTATGATACTTACACATTTAATTTATATTTATTTATTTTCATAATTTTTCTTTTGTTTTTCACAAAAAAAAAAGTGAAATAGAAATTCATTGGTGTCGAGTCGGCACACTTTAACTCAGTTGGTGTCGAGTCGACACCAATACCTGCTGTGCCGAGTTGCACCCGTCAACTAAACTCGTGCCGAGTCGGCACACATGGAACACGTCCCAAAAATTCAAATTTTGCATCTTTTTAATTGCTGGGCCATTTGACTTCAATTTTGTTGTTTTTTAAACTCAAACATCACTATGAAAGAGCATATATTTCTTAGTGTCTCTTGGGAAGGGACATGAAAAGACTACACAACTTTATCTCTTTATAGTTAGTTTTTCTTTTGTTAAAATTCTTTTTCTTTTTCTTTTTCTTTCTATTTTTATTTAACTCTTTCTTCATCTCCCTTTCTCTCATGTTTCTCTCTCACTTCTCATCTTCTGCAAACTTTAGTTTTCTTCCCTTTTTCTTAACCAAAACCCATTCCTTTTATCTTTCAAAAATTGCTTTACAAGATGGGTAGATCAAAAACAAATCCATCCTCATCTTCAAGGGGAAAGGAAGTTACACAATAGGAGGAAGAAGTTCTGCATATTGCACCATAATATAGAGCACCATTTCCAATTTTTCAAAAATGGGAAGGACAAAGGTATGAAAAATGTCTTAAAAGAAATGTTGTTGGTTATAGGTTTCTTCCTCTTGATGTTGTTAGTAAAATGGGTTTTGATGAAATTCTGCAGAAATTTCTTAAACAAATAGGTCTTAAAACTTTGATTTCTTTAGAAAAGGACACTTATGTGCAACTAACACAAGAATTTTACTGCACTTTGAAATTGAATGATAATGATCCTCATGTGTTAGACTTTCGTATGCTAGGAAACCCATATCAATTGACTTATAATTTCATGAAAAAAGTGTTTGGTTTTTCTAAGGACAGAGTTTGTGAAATCCCTCGATTGGCATGCTAGTGAATATTGGAATGAATTAACTGATTTATCTCAATTTGATCCTAGGAAAGGCCATGCCATGTTCATTAAAGATCATAAATTGTGGCTTTTGCATAAAATTCTTGCATGTCTTGTGTTTGGTAAATTAGAAGGAAATAGAGTCTCTATCTAAGAAATTTATTTGATGTGGTGTATTAGCATGAAAAAGCAAATTTGTTGGACTTATTGGATTTTTAATAAGTTACTTGAATGTGCTAATAATAAAAGTGGTCCTTTGACTCATGGTTATACTATTACTTCTATTGCTAATGCTCTTAAAATTTCACAAGCTTCTTTGGATTCCATGAGAATGGTGAGTATGGTTCGCCTTACTAAATCTGCTTTCACAAAAGGTGAGGTTATTTATCCTAACTTTAATTTAAGACATGCAAAAGATAGATCATGTTGGGTAAGAGTTGAGAAAAGCGAACAGAGTAACGAAGAGGGTGAACATGAATATCAAGGTGATGAACAAAGTGATGAATAAGGTGTTAATGTTGGTGGTGCATCTACCGCTCCTGTTGAAATTGGTGGAGGAAGTTCCCATGTGTCCCCCGAAATGGCTATTTGGTAACAAATCCTTCAAAATCAACAAGCTATGAATACACAATTGGGACGCATGGATGCTAGGCAACAATAAATGGAGAGGCAACAATGAAGACTAGCTAACAAAATGGATCAATTTTTTGCTAGCAGTGGATATCAATTTGATTCTCCACCCCCTTCACCACAAGTGGATTGAAAGATAAGCATTTCTAACCTTTCCCTATTTTTCTTTAATCTATGTTACGTGTTTGTTTGTGTTTTCTTCTTTTTGGGACACATTGGGGGCAATGTGTACTCTAAGTGTGGGGGAGGTTATATCTTGTTTAGTTTTTTGTTTTATAAGTTTACAGGATTTAGTGTTCATAATCTATGCTATGATGCATCACCTCAAAATATTTTTGAAATTTTAAAGACTCCTTTTAATTTTATATGATATAGTTCTAGTTTGGTTCATTATAACATTAAGGGTTAGAAACATTTAAGAATTGATTTATGATCAACTCTCCTTATCTTAGTTAATTACATGAACTTCTTGTATAGGCTTGAGGGTGATTTGTTTGTCTTTATTTATATCTTGAGAAGTTTTAATTAATTTGGACCAATGAATGCTTGCTTAAGTTTTAAGGGATTTTATTTTTAGTTTAGAGGAAATTAAAGTTAATGCATACCTATGATTAGTCAATAAAGGATGAGGAATAAATAAAAATAAAAATAAAATGAAATGATATATAGGTTCTAAGTAAGTCATGTACATTTGTGTTTGCTCTTCAATTGTATTCGTTTGGAAAGGAATTTATATATGAAATAATATCCATACATGGCAAAAGTGAATGTGTAAGTCATGCATGTTTAAGTATGCTCCTTAAATATGTTCGTTCAGAAATATTCACTTTTGTCATTCTATAAAAAAAAAAAAAAAGAGAGAGAGAGACAAATTTTCCAAAAATGCCTTGAGATTGATTATGGGTATGAATGCTTTCCTTTTTCCTCAATTGTTTGAATAGTTCCCTTTTTACTTGAGTTTGGTAATCAATTGAATGAACTTGATAAATTCTCCTTATAATCTTTGACAAACAATCACCTTATTGCTTATTTTTGTTGTATCAAACTTTTTTGTAGGCTTGTGGAGTTGTTTATGAAACTCTTCTTCTTTGTTTCTTTTCTTTAGGGTGTGATGACCCTTATTACTGCTTTAACATTTGAATAAGAAGGAATAATTTTATGATTATGTTTTTCCTTTCAACTTATGAAATTGCTTGAGGATAAGCAAAATCTAAGTGTGGGAGAGTTTGATGTGATGTAAAATGGTATGGATTTAGTGTCATTTCAGGTGCATTTTAGTTGCTTTTTAGGTATATGTTTAGTATATTATAATGCATTTTGTGTTTTATTCCCTTAAAATTTATTCTACTAACATTTCCTCAAGATTTCTCCTTAACCTGATGGTTTTGAGAGTATTTTATAAAGTTTTAGTAGGTTAAGGGAAGAATTGGAGGTTCCTAGAAGAGCCAAGTATAAAAAAAGAAAGCGAAATTTGGAAAGCATTGGTGCTGAGTCGACACCCTTCAACTCAGTTGGTGCTGAGTCGGCACCAAGGCTTGCCGTGCCGAGTTGATAAATGAGAGATGAGTTGGTGCCGAGTTGGCACACACCAAAAGACAGGATCCTTCACGAATAGTCTGCAATGTTTTGGTCATAACTTCCTCTACACAACTCGGATTAAAACGATTCAAGAGGCTATGGAAAGCTGATAAAAAGGCCTACAACTTTCATGAGACTTTAAAGTCTAATTTTGCTATCTGAATTGTCCAAAATGACCTTGAAGTTTCTGAAGCAGTTATTAGGTGACCTTTCATGAAGTATTGCATTCCTTTATGAAATGTTATGACTTTTAAACTGTTCAAGGTCTTTAAATAGTTGAAGTTTCTTTTATAAAACCAATCTAGAAAATCAGAATACAAGTAGAGAGTATTGTATTAAGAAGAAAAAGAGAGATCTTATAACTTTCAAGTACAGCACTTTGGGAAACTATTCTTGTATCAAGGCTTCTAATATTGAAAAGGGCTAGTTAAAGATTTCTATAACTTTTTCTTTACTTAATCTATTTTATTTCTTGATTATTGAATGTTTAACTTTCTTTTTATAAAATATCTAACAATGCATCAAGGCTAAAGTACTTGTGGTTAGAATTGCAATGCAAATTTAGTCTATGAACTTCATTTTGATTTTTTGTTGATGAATGATTGATTTGGCTTCAATTAAGTTCTTAATAGTTGTTATATATGCTTGATCACCATATGTAATATGTTAGTTAAGAATTTGCAATGAGAATTGAAATTCTTAATGGAAAAGTAATTGATGTCACTTAAGTTAAAAGATTAATTAGAATATACTTCTAAAGGGATAAAAAGAATTAACATTGAACTTCATGGTTTTTGTTTACATTTACATTGACATGAGAGTGTGTGTAAGTCTATTCAAAAATACCGTTAATTGACTTAGAGATAAGCTTTTAAAGATTTAAGGTTAATTCTCCAATCAACTCATTCATAATCTTATTTTATATACATGTTAGAAGTTCATTGATTTAAATTTAATTTGTAATTCTAACCTGTTCTCTTTCTAGAAATTGTTTAATAACTTTGAATTATTTAGAATTTAGTGATTTGTAGTTAAATTAGTAATTAATTAGTTACTCAAACTCCAATTATTCTTTGCTTATTCATCTTATTATTTGTTCGGTTAATAATAAATTCATCATTTTTCCCAATGTTCGACCCCTTACTCATCCTATATTTAGTCATAAGGGCTAGGGTATAATAATTTGCCCACATCACCTAATCAATTAAGTCACCCGATCAAGATAAAATAGAATTTCGGTCCAGTAAAACCCTTTGGCCCCCAAAAGCAAAGGTATCAACCTTTTCCTCTCACCCACAAACCTAAATCAAATCAATCAAATCAATTAACCTCTAAACCCCTCCTCTTAATCATGAAATGAACTACGTGGATTTGATCCCTATTCGTTGGGGTATATAGGCAATTTTGGAATTTAAATCCAAAATGCAAATTCAAATCCCAATCAATCACCTTTCCCCTTTTATTTTTTAATTAATTAGTATATTTAGTTAATTTAATTGTTTTGGATTCAAAGAGCGATTCTGTGGTTCTCCTAGAATCCATAAAGACTAGCGGGAACACTCTCCTTGGCTTGTGAATGTTTATTCCTTAAATTTCCTCATGCATTTCATAACTATGTCATGCTCATGCATTTTAATTATTATCTTATAATCGTAATTAATGAAACTAATTTTTAAGTCAAATTAAACTTAGGAACAAAATTTAGATTATTTAACTAAAAACATAGTCCTCAAGCTCAACTTAGTTTAAAGACTAGTAATTTTTATCCTTGGGTAAATTAACTACAAAATTAATAAATTGGAGTCACAAATTGGGTTTTTCCTTAATTTTTCATTTAAAAATAAATTAGAGTGGTGACTTCTGAAATCAATTTTCAGATCACAAATCAATTTTTCGAACGATAGCTGTTCCAATTGTAAACACCGAAACTCATTCCATGACAAGTGAGGGAGGTGAATTCGGGTGAGGTCTCATAGTTAGCGACTCCATTGGGAACTGGTTGCCACATTTTAAAATAAAAGGAAAGCAAATAATAGGACTACTATTTGATTAAAGAAAAATTTTCTAAAATAATCTTTATTTAGCTCATTAAGTATAATTTGACTTTCATGCATCACTATAATAAAAACTCCTTGCTTAGCCTAAACTTTAGAAAAAACTTTTGGATGGCAAGTAGCATTAGCTCGACAATTCTTTTTGAGTATGTTGGGAGATAGTGAAAGCATTGCACCCTACAATGAATCTCTGATCATTTCGGTAGTGTAACAAGCAACTAATATTGTTGGACCCATGCGAGGCTCTTTGTCTCATATGTGGTTAGGTATATAAATGCTTTAGTTGAACAAGGACCCTGAACTAAACCACCCATCACCCTTTTGCATATAATTGCCTTAGCCTTTGACCTTAGGCTCTATGAACTATAATGCTTATGTGCATATTCATGAAATCTTTTTAGGCATGTGCTATGTTTTAATCATACATACATAACATGAGAAACTTGACAAGGTAAAACCTAAACACCTTAAAGACCCAAACTGGTGGTCCATCACCTAAACTACAGTAACCTCATAAACCCACCCTGTCAACCTATAAACTTGGTTACCAAACATATAGAGGGAATCCTTTTCCCAACACATAGTCACATTCATTCCCTTTTTTCCTTCACAATTCTATATTCTTACCTATTTTTCTGTCTGTTTTCTATTTTCAAGGTACCAATGGCCAACACCTTTAACCCTTTCAACCAAGATGTAATGAGCACCTTTTTCATCAACCTCCTCAAGAAATAAGAGGAGACTTTCTAAGTTGCACTCACTATAGTCCTTAAGACTTAAGCCGACACTTTTACCAATGCTCTTAATGCTCAGTCTACTACATTCATGAATGCTCTCAATTCCCAATGTCGATCCATCATTAATGAGGTTAAGGAAATGACCAATGCCACCATTGCTCCTCCCCCCTGCTCGGCCTATTTCCACTCAAGTTAGAACCAACCATGCCTCCACTTTTACTCCTCCTATTATCGATCTAACCAATAAAGGGAAAGCTCTTAAGACCCCCTACCTCTCCTCTACTAGATGTGAATACTACTACTCCCATCTCACTACGAATCCTTTTCAAAGTGGAGATTTCTCCAGCTTCCTCGAAATTAAGAAAGTGATTAAGAAATTTGATGCCATAGAGAGGCTTATCAAGAACATAAGGAAGCATGAGACATGATAGATGTCAAATCTCTGACTCTTTTCCCTAGTGCGAGGGTTCCAACAAAATTTAAGATGCTGATCACGGATAAGTTTATGGCGCCATATGCCTTAAAACGCACCTTAAGATGTATGTGGGCACCATAAGACCCTTTAATGTGGATGATGAGCTCTTTGCTTAGTTATTCAATAATCCTTGATCAGAACTGCTAATAAGTGGTTACTAAATCTCGACTAGAATCATAAGAAGACTTGTGATGACATATACAATGCATTTGTTAAGCAATAGCACTACAACATTGAGGTAGATGTCACTCGTTGAGATCTAGAAATCGCCAAACAAAGGCAAAGAGAATCCTTCATCGCATTTCTTATAAGGTGGAGGTCAAAAGCAGCACAAATGGTGAATCATCCATCTGAAGTAGAGCAAATTGACATCATTATCAAGAACCTTCTCCCTTAGTATCAGATGCATATATAAACACAGTGCCTCCCTAGCTTTAAAGCTCTCATTGCTATGGCCTCCAAGATCAAGGATTTAATTTAATCAGGGTGAATAAGGATGAATCCTCTAGGTATCACAAGAACAATAATTACACACCAATACCACTAACTCCACCACCCAAAGAGAAGGGAAGGTAAATATTGTCTCTTATCACTAGCCGATGAGGTTAGAAGCAAGGAGGACTTTTTTCAAGCTAGACATGCCCCTCAGTGTCATTTACAGGAAAGCCTTAGAGGCTAATCTGGTTAAGCCATTAGAATCAGAACCTTCTCCAAACCCCTTGCCCAAAGGATATAATGCTAATGAAATTTGCGACTATCAACAAGGGTCAATGCACAAAACTGATGCATGCAAGGCTTCGAAGCATAAAATTTAAGACCTCATTGACAACAGAGGCATCATTGCTCCTAAACCCAAAGTCTAACACCACCACCAGTCCTCATCTGAACTACCAAGCTCATCCCACCATCTCAAGCTTTGCTTAATAATTAGCACTTTGAGAAGAATGCTAGCCTGCTATACTTGTGTCCTATGAGTTAGTGTTTGAGTCAGTGTCTAAGTCACTTAAGTCTAAGACTTTTGAGTATGTTTTTATTAAATCTTTCTTTGAGTTCAAGTCCGTCGAGTCTTGTCCTCCTTTTTGACTTACCCTATAATGTAACCCATAATGATAGGACTTTTAGCAGTAATAAATTTTTTTTGAACTTTCTATTTCTCTTTAATTCTTTTGGTTCATCTTTAAATGGGTTATTTTAAAAAAAACAAAAAAATGAAAAATAAAAAAAAATGAAAAGGCAAAAGGATTAATTAATTATGGCACAGAGAGAAAAAAAATAAAAAAATCACTTATATGGCGCTAGTGGAAAAGCTCATGGGTTATTCTATATGAGACAAGGACATGATAGGAATGATCCAAGCATCATAATTTATAAGATCCCAACTTCCAAGAAGCCTTTTAAGGAGAAGCTACGGAAAATGAAGGTAGAATAGATCAAAAGTTATCATGACCAACTAAATGTCGCTGATGAAAAAAGAATTGATGATGAGTACAAAATTCAGGGTTATTAACGGAGATTAGCTGAGCATTTCAACTTGAAGGTGAGAGACAAGGGTTCACAAGAAGCAAATTTAGTTCTGGGAGAAACCCAAACCCCTATTCATGATCCAAGAGGAAGCTCAAACTGAATTGGGCTGAATAGTATGTGCTCAAGAAGATCCTATCAGACAAAGATGTTATCCTCATGGACGTGGATGAAAATGAATTCTCCCATCCTTGCAACCTAAATCACCTGAAGCAATACTTCTCTGAAAATGACATTTGCATTTCATTTTTGTTTTCATGCATATATAATTAGAACTACAAAGACCTAATTCTCCCCAAAAGAATGAATGAAAGATACGTAGGTAGCCCGATTCGGATGCAGTCTAAATCATAGTATAAAATATTTTACTTGCATTGCATTCTTATCTCCTCTATGCCTAATACATCATTCACTTAATTTTTCCTACCTAAAAAAAAAGAAGAAGAAGAAGAATGAATGAATAAAAAGAGCTCACTAAGTTGAAAATCCAAAAGAGCGACTTAGGCAGAAAGTAGAGCAAAAATAAAAGATATCTTATTTAATGGTGATCAAATTTTGCAAAATGCAAGCCCATCATCATGACAAAAGGATAACTCCTTCAATGTCCTTTATAACTTATCCTGTATCACGTAGTCTTATCAACCTGCAAGTATTTTGAACATACAACAAAAAGATCATGTTTGAAGTCACAATCTAGTTAATAGGGTGCATTTCTCATATCTTCATTATAATTAAAGTCTTTGTAGCCCCCTTTGCTGCAGTAGTAAAAGTACTAGCTCACCATAGTAGTGTTAGAAATCCTCCTCTGAGTACCAACAGTTCTAAAATTGCCCCTAGAAATCCTCTTTTATATAGTAATAACCAAAAAATTACTATCTGCTATAGTAGCTAAAGTCCTCTGTACTCCAGAAAGTGCGATCATTAGCCCTTCTTTGAACTTTCACTATCGTGTCATCCTGTCTCCTCACCATAGTCATAGTCTCCTTTGTCATTGCCACTATAGCTTAAGTTACTATTATAACCTCTAGTGTCACACCTCTAGTAGATCCCTGAGTCTTCTTTAAAGATTGATCAACCCCTCTGTTTGTGTTGTAGTCCTCTCATTATCAATAATTCCCCTTATAGCCTATCCCTCCTCAGTTGTGTCATTGTCTGTTACTATTAGCAGGGCAGCCTGGTGCTCTTTGTGAACTGGCCAAACCACTTTTATCAACCACCTGTCATACTTCTTTGTGGTCCCAAATGAAATTTCAAAAAGAACAAGATCATAATTTTTTTAGCTAATCGCCCTGATAGCCGTAGTAATGGGAGTTGTGATCCTTTCATACTACAGGAAAGGAAAACTGGGGGCACATTTTGAGTCTACCTCATCTGCCTTAAAACCCTTATCCCCTTGACTGAAGGTCATTCAAGCCAAACCTAACAAGCAAGCCACTCGATAACCATAGCCTTTGGTCATGAAAGATCCAATCCCTTACCATTGGCAGTGCCAAAATATGTCCTCTAGAGCAAGCTACAAGAAATCATCCTATTTGATCTTTGACCAAGTCTTAATAAGGCATATGGAGACTAAAAAGAAGGGGTCACCACCTGAAAATGATCCATCAGCCACACTTGCAAGATAGCCTAAAACTAAAATCAAAAGCTAGAGAACAGGTAAGAATAAACAAATTTTTCTCACTTGGAGAATAACTGGGAGATAGTCCATCTCTTTAAACTTTGAACAAAGTAATCAAGACTCATCAGTGTCTTCGCCAGCACATCTTTAACCATAAAATGCCTCTATTTCAATTGCAATATCAATCCTGCCACTTTGGCATCATCACAATCAATGGATTCATGAAATAGGTATCTGACTCTCAAACAGAAAATCAAGACTCTCATCTTGAGCCTTTGCCTCCTCATATCTCTTTGGTCACCAAGGTCATAGAACTTCTCAATCATTGCGATCAAATTCACTTGACCATCACAACCACCATTTAGCTTGCAATATTCTAAGGCAAGTCTAAAAACTCCTGAAAATGAAGAGAATGCCAAACTTTAAGCTCCAGCACCACTAGAGTTGCCTCTAGGCTGTAGCCAAGCCATAGCACTAAACTTCTCAAAGGTGGAACATAACTCCTCTTAGCAGCACTATAACACAAAACATGGGCCACCGAATCCCAAAACCTAAAACAAGCCCTCAGAAAAATCTCAATCCACTTGAACTCCTCGCAATGCCACTATAGCAACTATTCCATACTGACCTTGCTGAGTTTCTTAACCTTGTTGAGTTTCTTAGTCCATAAATGCATGTAATGTTTGAAATATAGCTTCTATAGATGTAAAAGTCACATGAAAAATTACATTTGCAAAGTAAATGCATGAATCCACCCACCTGCATCCATACATTCATCCATTATGTGCATTAGCATAAATCATTCATGGCATAAAAATTAAACAAAAGGTCCATAAATTCTAAAACATGCATATATAAACATGCATTATCTATGCATCAATACCTATGTAACCATCTACAATCATGCACCATTATACATAAGCTGAGCCAATAGCCTCATGATATCTCTTAAAGCTAACAAGCACCTTTTTAAAGTTGATTGATATCTCCTAAAGTTGGCCAATGCCTCCTTGAAGCCAAATGATACCTTTTCAATCTAATCGATAAAGTGTGACTTCTAGAGTCACTTTAATCTCAATAAAATTTCTTTAAGACTTCCAAAAGGTCTAACCCTTCACATTCAGAAGCCCAAGTTTCCTTAGTGCAACCAAAATCTTGTTAGAATCTTTTGAGCCAACTCGTTATAGGTCGAGGCTCTCCTCTTACCAAAATCTTTTCAGAATCTATCAAGCTGACTCGCTATAGGTTGAGGCTCTCCTGCTACTAAAATCTTTTCAGAATTTGTTGAGCGGACTTGCTATAGGCCAAGGCTCTCCTTCTACCAAAATCTTTTTAGAATCTATCGATCCACTTTACCATAAGCTGAGGCTCTCCTCCTACCAAAATCGTTTCAAAATCTGTTGAGCCAACTCGCCATAGGCTGAGGCTTTTCTATCAAAATATTTTTAGAATTGCTTGAGCTAATCTGCTAAAGGCCGAGGCTCTCTCTTTACCAAAATCTTATCAAAATCTCTTGAACCGACTGGCCATAGGTCGAGGCTCTCCTTTCACTAAATCATCTTGTCCAAAATCCTCTTTCACCCATAAATGTCTGGAAATGGTCACTTAGACATCCATGTGGTTTTTTTCCATCTTTTTTTTATCAAAATCCATTAATTCCACCTATAAATGTCTAGAAACGATCACCTAGACATTGATGTTGTTCCATTTTTCACATCTTTTGTCCAAATCCATCAATTCATCCAAAAATATCTAGCCACCAGCCTAGATATCCCTTTGGTCCATTTTCATTATTCTATTTACCAGCCACATTTTCCACCTATAAATATTTTGGAAATAATTGCTTAAACATTCCTGTGATTCTTTTACTATCTTCCTTTTTCAACCATGTCTCTCACCCATAAATGTCCAAATACTAAACTAGACATCATTTTAGTTTCTTATATCTTCCCAATTCCTAGGTTCACTATCATCAGAATTGCCTTATAGACAAGACAATTATAATGAGGGAGGAGCTCTGAACCCTTAATTTTGAACCTATTGATCCATTTGTACCTTGACACTTGCTAGATTTAATATGCTACGCAGAGCCGTTATGATGGCCGGCTAGCCTATTAGCGAGCGGGGGTTTGGGCAGCACCCTCAAAAAAAATTTTAGCCTTTAAATAATTACTATCCGGACACCTGATTTTCCAATACAAACCAACATCTAATCTATTAAAAAAAAAATCTTGCCATGTCAGCTGCCGTCGGTCAATTCGGCAGCTGGCCTTCAGGAACACTAGCAACCTTGCTAACCTCTCTAGTTGCTGGTCCCCCTTTTGCCCTCTAGTATGATTTTTTTAGCATTTCTAGCCCTACCCTTCATTGTCTTTTCACTTTTCCTATTCCCAAATTATCCTCTCCTCATTTTCCTAAAAGTATCCCCTCCATTTCTTCATTTCACTCACCCCTTAAGTTAGAGTAAATGGCTATCCTATAATTCCTTTTTTCTTCTCCCTCTAACCACTCTCTAATTAATTAATTAATTAATCTTTTTAATTAATTAATTAATTAATTAATTACTTTTTTTTTAAAATCAAATTAATTATTTTTTTCAAATCCGCCCTTTATCCAAATTAATTAATTAATCTTTTTAATTAATTAATCCATCTATCCATTTTATCACATTAATTAGTTAATTGATCATTTTAATTAATTAATTAATCCTCAATCAATCCAATCACTCTGTCTTGATAAAATAGAATTTCGGTTCGGTAAAACTCTCTAACCGCCAAATGCAAAGGTATAAGCTTTTTCCTCTTATCCACAAACCTAAATCAAATCAATCAATCCAATCAACCCTTGAACTCGTCAACTTAATTGTGAAACAAACTACATATGTTTTGATCTCCATTTAATAGGATATGCAGACAAGTTTGGAATTTAAATCTAAACCACAAATCCAAATCCTAATCAATCACCTTCTCCTTTTATTTTCCATTTAATTAGTGTTTTCAGTTGATTTAATTGTTTTGGAGTCAAGGAGTGATTCTGTAATTTCCTTAGAATCCATAACGATTAGAATGAACACTCTCCTTGGCTTATGGATGTTTATTTCTTGAATTTCCTTGTGCATTTCATAACTATGCCATGCTCTTGCATTTTAATTATTATTTTATAATCACAATTCATAAAACCAATTTTTAAATCAAATTAAACTTAAGAGCCAAATTTAGATTATTTAACCAAAAACCTAGTCCCCAGGTTTAACTTGGTTCGAGGACTAGTGATTTTTGTCATTGAGTAAATTAATTGCAAAATTCATGAATTAGAGTCACAAATTGAGTTTTTTCTTAATTTTCTTATTTAAAAGGGTAGCGACTCCCGAAATTATTTTTCAAATCATAAATCAATTTTCCAAATGATAGCCATTCCAATTGTGAGCACAAAAACTCGTTCCATAACCTCTTTAAAAATCACTTGACCTTTCCTTAAGGCAAAGTTCTCCTGAGTAAGGGAGGGGCATTTGGGCAAGGTCTCACACACATCAATTGGAGACTTTTACTTTCAAAGGATTCACATGTATGAAATATATATCTCATTATGGTATAACAATATTACATATATTAAAGGAAACAAGCCTTAAAAATACAATAAGTTGTCAATGGTTTCAATTTGACAATAGGCCCAAAGACCTTTGATAATTAACCTTAACATAGCAATAGAGATATCATTTTAGGCTTGAAATGTACAATAAAAAGACAATTTCAAAGATTTCAATAATTCTAATGTGATTATCAAGTGTTGAATGCAGGGACACCTATTTCACATTAACATATCGTATACTCATCTCTTTGCCTTAACTCATACTAGCCAGTGCAAATGGTATCGATGCTCCTTGCCCTTAGGTTGACTCACTTATATGCATATCATCAATTATGGAGCATCAAGGCTCATACTCATCACTTGGCTGAATGGTCTGAAGGTCCAACACTCATATGTTATACAAGTTATATGAAATTAATTACTATGCTCCATGTTCATACATATATACAAGTCCAATCAAGTGGCTTATTCAAATTAAATTCCTTAGGTTCACAAGTCATGCCATGGTCAAATGGCCTAAGTATCCAAAATTTGAATATACTTTTTCATTCATGCCAATTATCATATCATATATTTCATATACGTAGAATTGAACTCAATCATGCCATCAATTGAGATTAAAAGCCTTAATTCTAGGAAACCTTAATTGCCATTTTTTATGCATTGGGGAAAACTATCAATTCATCAATTAACCTTTAAATTGGCTCTAGAATTATCAAATTGGCATGTATACAAGTTCAATTCACCATTCAATTCAATTTAATCACATTTGGTTCACCAAACCCTAGATGGCTGAAGTCTATATTTGAGAAAAAGTCCTAATTTTGCAATAAGTTTTTCAATTGAATAGTAAACCTTCTAATTCATGCATATAAGAGCTCATTTAGACATTCAATTAAAATTAAACATTAAGGAACAACAAACCCTAGCTTGGCTGAATTGGAGACTTTAAGGAAAACCTTAATTTTCTCAATTTATTTCAAAATTGAGCATGCAATTTTGCAATTGGCTTAGTAACAAGCATAAATCATTAAGTAATTGAAACAAATCATAAAGCTAAATGAAACCCTAAGTATGGAAGCTAAATTAAACCTTAAGTATGGCAAAAAATGCACAAAAAGGAAAAATCCTCAATTTCGCAACAAATCTTTAGATTGACACTCAAAGTATTCCATTCACATGTTAACACACTCAAATAGTCATTCAATGCAAATTAATGAGCATGGAAACTCAATCCCATCCTTGGCCGAATCATACCTTCCCTCAAATCTTAGGTATTTATAGCTTTAATGGTCTTTAGGCTAGATAATAAATCCTAGTCATGCATACACAAACCAAAATCATCATGGTTTTAAAGCAATAAGATCCCCTCCTAAAATCCTAAGTAGGCTAAAGTAAATGGAGAGGGAAAGAGAGAAAAATCAAAAGCATTTGTAGAAAATAACTTAAGAATCATGTTTAGGAGGAGGAAAGGAAGAGATTTAATGAAGAAATTACCTTGAGTTTTCCCTCTTCCTAAAATGCAATATTGGCCAAAACCTAATAGAGAGAAAAAGGGGAAAAAAGATTCAATGAAATAAAAAAAGGATCAAGATTCATATTAAGGGTACCAAGTAGAGGCATTTTTATGAAGAGCTTATTTTTAATTTTTTGGTTAGCTAGGAGGACTATTATGGGCGAATGCTCTTTAATGGTAGTAGAGTTTTCTTTTCTTTAGTTGAGAGAAAAGAAAAAGAAAAGAAAGAGAAAAAAAGATGAGTGTTTTGTATTGTAAAGAAAATGATTTAAGTCATTTGGTGATGGTGATTTTTTGAAGAAGGAATATTCCATGAGATATCTTTTGGCATATTCTATATGCTTTTTGAGATTCCAAGTGTATTTCAAATTATTAATCAAAGATGTCATTTGAGTGGTTGTATTATGTTGAGTGTATTGATACTAAAAGTTAATATAAGGGCTTTTAAGCAAGCTAGTGGAAAGTGAGATTAAACTCTACTTTCTTTTACTCCAAATATAGTAAGATAGGTATATAGAAGAAAAAATATTTCATATTTCATCTAGAATAACTATGACCAATCACTATGTGATAGTGGGGCCTATAATGTACATGCACACTAATTAAATAACTCAATTAATCCTAATTCACATAATTTGACAATTTTGGCAATTTAATCATATGTTCACATAATAATTCATACACATTAATTTAATTACTCATAATAAATATTTTAATACTAATAATACATTAATCACACTCATTCACATATCATGCATATTAAAGCTAAATTGCATATACACTGTAAAAATGACAAAAGAGAGGGTAGAATATTACAAAACATAAATATTAATAGACAATAGTTATATAATATAGAATAAATAAAACATTGACAGAGAGATTTAGTAATTGTAAGTAAAAAAGTAGTTATTAGTTTGACTTTTAGTTAAAAGAAAAATAAAATGAATTAAATACATATAAGAATTCAAGTGCAAAGTTGAACTGAAAAGGAAAATTTATGGTCAGAATTATTTTAATACTTTAGTTAAAAAATAAAAGAAAAAGAAAAGAAAATATATAAATAGGTAAGTTATATTTATTATCTTCCATACTTAGTTCATTAGCTACCTAAGAAACTTATAACTAAAAGAAACAAGAAGAAGAAGAGTGAGGAGAGGGAGTTCATTTAGTGAAGAAAGAAGAAGAAAAAAGTTAAAACAAGGTAAGGTTTGGTTATATTTTTTACTTGCTTAAGATATTTGAGTAGATAACTAGATTATTTGAAGTTCTTTCTTCCTTTTCTTTATATATATAATTTAAGTTCTATGGGGATTCATTGAGGGATTGCTTATTTGAAGTGTGAATGTGAGAAAGAAGCTTATATGGATATGCTTAGGTGAAGAAATATTGAGTATAAGTGATTGAAGAAGGAAATGAAGAGGAAAACCTAGGGTTGGGGCTTGGTATTGTTCGGCCAATTTGAGGGTTTAGCTAGAGTTCATTTAATTCATGATACCTATGGAATAGACTTAGATGAACTTTGAAAAGACAGGTGTTTACATAAAGTATTAAATTAAGACATGCATTGAAAATCCTAAATGGAAACCTAATGAACTAGTAAAGGGAGGGCATTACTAGTGAGGGAGTTAAACTCTTAGAAACTATAGCCCTAATTTAAGGACCTTAGGCTATGAATATGGACTTGACCAAAACTAAAAAGTTATAAATATATATGTAAAATAGGGGCCTACGAATGGGCTTAGTGAAATTCATAGTAAATTTAGAAGTTAAGCTTTTTGATGTTGTTGTTTAGTGTAAGTAAGCTCATTGTGTATATGCATTGTGTGTAGAATAACTTGAGGAATAGCGAGGTGATGAAAATCTAGAAGGTGAAGACCAAGAGACCTATTATTGTCCATATTGCCTAAGTTAGAAGAAGTAACGTGCTTATAAGCAAGGAAGTTGAGGTGAGTGTTTATTATATTGTTATACTTGTTTATTGCTTTATTTCCATTATATTTGAAAACCTAAATCTTATTGGAATCCTTATAATGCCATGGTCTATAAATCCTATCTATATGAACTTTATTACTTAATTGTCATTGAAATTGAGCTTGATTAAACTCTGAATTTTGCAAAATCTTGAAAATCCCTATTGAATATATTGCTAATAATATTTTTCTGCTATTTGATTTTCTATGGCCTAAAAATTGCTTATGTTGCATGTTAAATGACTTATGCATATGATCTTAAGAAATTATTTACTGAAATGAACCCTAAAAGCATTAATCCCTCCCTTTAGTATGGGAAACACTGAACCATGTACATATTGCACTCTAGCAAAGAGGAGTTATTTGTCTCAGTCGGATGGCTTGGCTAGCCCTACGTAAAGGTGTGGTATTATGAGGCCTTGCTCGAACATTGATTTGATCCACTAAGTGGGATCGAATGCTCATTTAGGTTTGAACTCATGATGGAACCCTCAGATTTAGATAGGTTGATTTTGAAAAGAGTAACCACCTTAATTTTATTTTATTTGGAAAAAAGATTGAGGAAAAAAACCCAAATTGACTCTAATTAATATTCTAAAAGAAAAGATCACTAGCTTCGAAACCAAAGAGGATTCGGGAGCTAGGTTTTTGGTTTATTTTAAGAAAATTAGTTTGGCAATTTTAATACAAAATAACTTAAAATAAATTTCATAAACAATTTACATAATGTATGAACAATTACATAATGCATGAATAAACAAATAAATAAACATTCATTCAAAGCAATAAAGCAATAAAGTAAAGCAATTAACTTTAAAATTCAAAATCACAATAGGGGATACTTCCTCTAGCCCTTATGAGTTCTAAGAAAGCCACACATTCTCCAAAATAATTCTAAAGCAATAAATAAAGAAAAAAGAGAAACAAAATTCAACATCATAATAAAGAAAACAAACTAAAAGCAAATATTACAAAGAAAAGAACTAATTCATAAAAAGAATATACAAGAGAAAGATTACTTATTTAAATTGGATTTGATGCTTTAAACAAGCAAGCCTATGTATCCCTTTGAATGGAAATCAAAATCCACGTAGTTCGCCCTTTTGCGAAGGGGTCAGTTTAGCCTAGCCATTTTATCATGGTTCAATTCATTGATTGGAAGGTGGGTTGATTGATTAAATAAGATTGATTGGTTACCGAGTTATTAGTTAGGTCAGGTTTTAATTAACAAGTAGTTACATTGATTCAAATTGCTTACCAAGTTAATTAAATCATATTCTAATCAACATGCCTCAAACTAATGAAAGAAAATGATAAAACATGCAAAGCAAAGAAATAATAAACGAAGAGAAAAAACCAAGCAATCCTAAGGAACAAAAAATAACAAAATAAACAAAACAATATAAAGCAAAAGAAAAATTAAAATAAAACAAAACAAAGCAAAATAAGAAAATAATAAAAAAGGAAATAAATACCTTATAAGGACAAGGCTTAGGGATGTAGGGTGGATGAAGCGAAAGACCATATTGCAGTTCCACCTTCTTAGCTTGGTGGAATGACAACCTTCGAACGGTGACTCAAATGACATTATTGGGCCTTCCTCGGATTGATTTGAGGAGTGACCCCTTGAAACCACCACCCAAATAAAATTTTAAAATAAAAAGTTTATTCCTTTCAGACCAAACTTATGGAGATGATTCGCTTGATGCAGAGGCTAATCAAGCAAACCAAGAGGTTAAGAGATCATCAAAAAGGAGTGGAAGGACCCCTATATATAGGGGGAAGGTTGGTGCAAGTTTCATGCACTTCTGATATAAGATAGATGCACAAAATGAAGAATAATAAAAAAAATACGAAAAAACACAATTGCTACCGCCAGGAAGCCCATGGCAGCTGCCAATATTTTGGAGGCAGCCTCAGGGTTTTCTATGCAACCACTAATGCTTCTACGATAACCGTAGGCTGTGTTGCAGCTGCCAGGCCTAACTTCACCATTTTTGTGATTTTGGCCCATTTTTACCCATTTCTCCTCTGTTTTTTGCGATTCTAGTTGCTTTGTATTTGTTATTCAATCCTAGATGATCTAAGCATGGTTTAAAGCATAAAGTGATAGGTTTTGGCTTTACGTTTCTTAATTTTTTAATTTTAGCTTCTAAAGGTCTATTTACCACACCTAAGCACCTTTAAGGTTTCAAATGAAAAATGGAGGGGCAAAATTAAGGGTTCATAGCTGCCCCCTCATCAGAATTGGCTTGACAGAAGGGCAATTCTAATGATAGTGAACCCGAGGATGAGGGATGGAAAAAATGAACCAAAGGGATGTCTAAGTCAGTATTAAGACATGTTTGGGTGAAAAGTATGGTTGACTTTGAATAAAAGTGGTGGAAAAAAGGAACCACAGGCATGCCTAAGTAATTGTTACTAAACATTTTTAGGTGAAATGATCTTAAGGCTATCATAGGATGGTCTGATTAAAAGAGATACATAATTTAGATTTAAGGTATGAATCCTAAGACTATCCTAGGATGGGTCTGATTAAATAGGATACCTAATTCATATTTAAGGTATGGATCCTAAGGTTGTCTTAGGATGGGTCTGATTAAAAGTGATACCTAATTTAGATTTAAGGTATGGATCCTAAGGTTGTCCTAGGATGGGTCTAATTAAAAGAGATATCTAATTCAAATTTAAGGTGTGGATCCTAAGGTTGACCTAGGATGGGTCTAATTAAAAGGGATACTTAATTCAGATTTAAGGTATGGATCCTAAAGTTGTCCTATGATGGGTTTGATTAAAAGAGATACCTAATTTAGATTTAAGGTATGGATACTAAGATTGTCCTTTATAGTACGAGCTAAAAAATGATGTTCCTATCTGGTAAGAATGATGACGACCCTATTTAGTAGGAATCGGCAAGGAGGTGATCCTGTCTGGTAGGAATGATGATGACCCTTTCTGGTAAGAATCATCAAGGAGGTGATCCTGTCTGGTAAGAATGATGACAACCTTGTCTGGTAGGAATCAGCGAGGAGGTGATCTTGTTTGGTAGGAATGATGACGACCCTATCTGGTAGGAATTGGCAAGGAGGTGATCCTATCCGGTAAGTATGATGACAACCCTATTTGGTAAGAATCAACAAGGAGGTGATCTTGTATGGTAGGAATAATGACGATCCTATCTGGTAGGAATTAGTGAAGAAGTGATCCTATCTGGTAGGAATGATACCCTCTATGGTAGGAATTGGTAAGGAGGTGATCCTGTCTGGTAGGAATGATGATGACCTTGTCTAGTAGGAATCGATGAAGAGATGATCCTTTCTTGCTTTTTGAAGTTTGACTTGATAATCTACCTTGATTCAATAGTCTATTTAATGGAAAATGCATATGATTATGCAATGATTGGATACTTTGAACCTATGAAGGGTCACTTTGTTATGCTAAGATTTTTTTTTTTTTAGGAGAAAGGTGCCCCCATTTTGGAAAGGTGAATATTTGGGAGGTAAATGCCCCCACTTTAGAATGATAAAGTGGTTTGGCTATTTTGTTCAGATAGACCAGCTTGGGGATGGTTGGGCTGGGTATGAGGCTAGTTGGAGGGTCGATCAAAGGCTATCAGTTCGACTTTAAAGGAGGAAGAGATCAAGCTAGTTAGGTTGAAAGGCTTAGTCAAGCATGGCCTTTCGATTTGGGATCAAATTAAACAACCAGCATAGGGTCATATCAGGTACGAGGCTGCTTGGTCACTAGTTATCAGTTTGGCCAATGAAGAAGTCACTTTAGGAAGTTAAGCCAGGTATGGCTGGAAAAGGTTAGGCTGGGCTTAGGTGGGTTTGGCCTGGGAGAAGGTTTGGTTTGAGGCTGAATTGGAAAAGTCAATCCTTAAAGATGATTTTAGATCGCAAGGCTAGGTCAATTTTTAAGAAAAGTCAATTTGTCAGGCTTATCTCTAAAGAAGTTCATATGAGAGTCTTTAGTCAGGTTTGTCAATTGGCTTAGTCAGTTTTAGCCTTCTGGTTTAGCTTTAGGGAAGATTGTTTAGAATGAGTGGATCATCTTGGAAGGCTACGTCAGGTTTGGCCTTAGCTAGGGCCATTTGGAAGCTTAGTCTAGTTTGGCTATGTAAGAGATCATATTAAAGGCTCAGTCAAGTTATGGCCTTCTAGTGAGTTCATTCTGAAGGCTTTATCAAATTTTACCTTAAGACGGTGTTAGAGAGATTAAGTTAGGATGCTAGACCTGGGAGGCTAATCTTGGCTTAGAGGAAAAGGTCAGGATAGATAATCAATTTGGAAGGCTTAGTTAGATTTCACCTTAGAGGAGATTATGGGCTTCATAAATGAAGGCCTTTTAAGAGTAGGCTTTACAGTGAAGGCTTTTAGATTTGGGCTTCATGGTAAAGGCTTTTAGGTTTTAGGCTTTATGGCGAAAGCTTTTGGATTTGGGCTTCATGGTGAAGGCTTTTAGGTGTTAAGGATAGTTTTCTATGGGGGTACTCTGGATGGTTGGCTTTGGCTTAGGTATGGTGCTATAGGTTTTGGTCACAAGGATACCATAGGATCATGGATAAGGGTTTGCCCTTTGACATGGTTGCATCAGAATGGTTTGCAGGCTTTAAGGATCTCAGGGATTATATGTTTGCCCAATGAGGCTTAAGCTTTCAAGGATAATGAGATGTTTTCCAAAAAAGCATGAGATGGGCCTTGACTGGTTTGAGTCCTTCTTAATCAACTTAAGGATGATAGGCTTTGGGAGATATACCTCGACTTTTGAATTTGCAAAGGAAACTAGATTCAAGGATGATATGTCTTAAGAGACTCGAGATTTTTGGTTTTGCCTATGATGAGATTTTGCCAATGAAAGGGTGGTATGTGGCTTGAGGTTGAAATGATGGTAAGATTTGCTAATGAGGCTTGGGATGGAAGAATTTGAGAATGGTTTGAAGGTAGGCTAAAACTTTTGAAAAGATTCATAGAGGTTGTATAGTTTTGCCATTTGTAGGATGATTTATGAAAAAGAGTAAGTTAAGCTTTTTTTATTATTTAAGATTGAAGAGACTCTTGGAGCGATACTTAATTGGTTTGACTTGATGACACACTGACTGTGCTAGCTAAAACAAAGAGCCCTTAGGGATCATGTTCCCGAATAAGAGAGAAGAATGTGAAGGTGGAAAATGTGAGGGATTGTGCCCTTGCTCTTTAGGCTAAGTGACAGGATAGATTGATAATAAATGACGACCTAAGAAGACATGCCCCCATTATAGGATAAGGGTGGAGAAGATAGTATATCCTTAGAGAATGAACCTCTGGTGAGGAAGGATGATTTTGGAGACATAAGACAAGACAGATTAGTTAAAGATGATTTGACAACTTTGGACATAAGGGAAGATGAATTGGATAAGCTCTCTCTCTCTCTTTCTCTCTCTCTCTCTCTCTCCCTCTCTTTTTTTTTTTTTTTTTTTTTTTTTTTTTTTATCTCTAACTTTTGTTTAAGCTGCCTTTTTGGATTTTCAACTTGGCAAGCTTGGATTAATAAAATTTGGAAGAAAACATTCCACCATGATTTGCTATTTTTCTTCATGTTCAGAGGTTCTGACCTTTGAATTTTAGATTTGACAAAGGTCTTCTCTGAACTTATCATCCCTTATTGAGGTGTATCATTTGATTACCCAATGTGTAAAGGTAATTATGTTTACATGCTTTTTGTGCTTCAACTGTCTTGATCTTTTTTTATTAGGAGTTGGTGAAGCGATTGTTGATTTGAGAGAATGAGAACACCTCAAATTCTAATCTATTTTAATTGTGGTTGATTAATCTTTATCCCTCTTTTCTTTATTTTCTTTTTCTTTTTCTTTTTTCTCTTTTTTTCTTCTCTTCTTTTTTTTTCATTTTTTCTCTCTCTTTTTTCATTTTTTTTCTTCTTCTTTTTTTTAGCTCATCTGTGTTAGACTAAATCAAGGAAGATAAGAAAGTTAATGCATAAATAATGAAAATAAAATATAGATGCATTACTATAAAGGAAACTTTATTATAAGATAAAATGATAAAAGACTGAAATGGTCGACAAAATAAAATAAGATAAAATAAAATGTTGAGGCTTGGGCTCAAACTTAGACTTAGATTTGGAATTCAACGTCAGATAGGTTAGATTAGCTAGGCTTGAACTCTTCTATGTTATGCCACTCAGGTTTGAATTAAGGTCTTGGGTTTTGCTTTAAGGGGGATGATGTTGCCACTATCATTCAGATCTTGAATTTTATGTTTTAAAGCTTTACACACGTTGATTTAGTGCCCCGCTCCTTAATGATATTCACAATATTCATTAAGGGGAGGGACTCTTGGTTCCATGGGTTTTACCATTTTTGCCTCCAAAGCCTTCTTATAAACCACTGCTAATGGAACTCCCAAATTTGTAATAGCCCTTTGTCGAGATTTCAAAGGTCGCGTGCTGGTCACGGCAGCTACCTCTATACTCTCCTGCTTGACATCAATAAAGGGAGTGTAGGTGTCCATATCCTTCTATTCAGTAGAGGCAAGGGGCGTGGAGGTATTGCTCTTCTTACACCATTTTTCCATTGTGGGTGTTTGCTCTAATGCATCAATGTTGAGCTTCAAAGTTCTCTTAATAGTAAAAGAGGTGGGGCTTTCCTTGCATTGAAAAAGATTCAAAGAAGAGGCAAGGTTAGTATCTAAGATTGATGGCATGAATAAGGCTAGAATGGTATTGGTGTTTGAGATGTAGGAAGTAAAATTATGATTCATGTCAATGGTAGGTGTAGCATTGATGGGCTTAGCTTGGTTTAGCATTCCTCTCACTTCATCGATGATGAGTTGGCATTGGAAACTCAAACCATTAATAAAAGTAGAAGTAAGATGGAATAGGGCATTATTAAAACTAGATTGTTGGCTAGCTAAAGCCTAGTTGAAATTAGTTTGTTGAGCATTTAGGGTGGAGATGAGAATAGCTTAAATGTTCTCTTCTTACCTCTTGAGTAGGTTGGTTAGAGCTTTCATGTCAGTCAGGCTTGCCATTGGTACCTTAAACACCAAGTCAAAGAATAAAGTAAGTGCTTAGAAAAGAAGTAAGAAGATGGGTATGCAAACTTTTGAGGAAAAATATTCCTTTTGATGTTGTGAACTTACTGTGTTTGGGCTTTTGATGATTTCCTAATATTGCATAGGTAAAGGTCTTAGGCTTAAGGTATCAAGTTGAACCCAAGGTATTGGACTTATGGTAGTTTATTAGGCCATAGGTACTGGGCTTAGGTTAGTGTCTTAGGTTTTGATGGTTTGGGAATAGGCTACGGGCATTTGTTGATCTAGGGGTAATGGATTGGTTTTGAAGGTAATGGGCCAAGGGTGTTGGGCTTATAGGTAATGGATGATGGTGTCTTGTGGCTAGGTTGACAGGGTATGGGTAAAAAGGAGGGTAGAGGTATATGATGTTAGCCAGGTCGGTATTTAGCTAAGGGAGCTAGTCAAATTTTATCTTTGGGTAATTGGGATTAATTAGACTAGTTTATGGGCTTAAGGGTAGAGCCAAGTCAATGTTTAGCTAATGATTGTGGGGGGTAAAGTTAGGGCGAGGTGTTTTTAGGTTAAAGTTTAGGGTGAAGACATTTTGGATAAGGTTAAGGTAATAGTGTTTAAGGTTAAAGGTGTTTTAAGGCCAAGGCTAGGGAAATGAGATTTTAGGTTCAGGGCTAGTATATTGGCATTTAGGTTAAAAGCTAAGGTAATGGGGTAAGGTTTAGGGTGATAGCTTAAGGTTTGTAGGGGTAAAGGTGATTAAGATAGAGGTGAGAGTGTTTAAGGTTTAAAAGTAAAGGTGTTTGGATAAGAGCGAGTATGTGACCCTTCTTCGGTTCAAGGTATGACCTAGATTTAAAATGAAGGCATGTTTTGTTCTACAGTATGGATGCATAATATCATAGAAAAACATTTCGTGAGAATACGTAGATACAAAAGTTTGATTATGGTACATACAACTTAAGGTCAGGATCTAGGTTCATTAAATGAAAAGGGAAAGGGTGGCTTATACAGGGTACCTGTCACACTAAAGTAGCGATATACCTAACCACATATGAGTCAAAGAGCCTCATGTGGGTCTAACAATACGTTCATGCTTGTTATACCTTTAAAAGGATCAAAGGATTCATTGCAAAGTGGATGATTTCACTATTAGTGAATAGACCCAAGGAGGGTTACCCACTCGATGTTACTTTTCTATCCATTGCTTTCCAAAGAAATCTAGGTTGAAAGGCAAAGAGCCAATACAAATGATGCATGAAAGTCATTTATGTATTAAAAGTGCTAAACTTTGATTTAAACCAATTGGTGGTCCTCTTATTTATTTTGTTAAAAAGAAGGTGTTTCCCAATAAAGTCGCCAGCTGTGAGACCTTGCCCGAGCACTAGTCCAATCCGCTAAGTGGGATCAAAATATTCACTTGGGTTTAAACTCACAATGGAACCCTCGGGTTCAGATAGGTTGATTTTAAAAAGAGTCGCTACCTTAATTTTATTTTATTTGGGAAAAAGATTAAGAAAAAAACCCAAATTGACTCCAATTAATATCCTAAAAGAAAAGATCATTAGCCTTGGAACAAAGAGATTTTGGGAACTAGGATTTTAGTTTATTTTAAGAAAATTAGTTTGGCAATTTTAATACAAAATAACTTAAAATAAATTTCATAAACAATTTATATAATGCATGAACAATTACTTAATGTATGAATAAACAAATAAATAAACATTCATTCAAAGTGATAAAGCAATGAAGTAAAGGAATTAACTTTACAATTTAAAACCATAATAAGGGATACTTCCTCTAGCCCTTATGGGTTTTAGGAAAGCCATACATTCTCCAAAATAATTCTAAAGCAATAAATAAAGAAAAAAAGAGAAACAAAACTAATATCATAATAAAGAAACAAACTAAAAGCAAATATCACAAAGAAAAGAACTAATTCATAAAAAGAATATACAAGAGAAAGATTACTTCTTATTTAAATTGGATTTGATACTTTAAACAAGCAAGTCTACGTATCCCTTTGAATGGGAATCAAAATCCACGTAGTTCGTCATTCTTGCAAAGGGGTTAGTTTAGTCTAGCTATTTTATCATGTTTCAGTTCATTGATTGAAAGGTGGGTTGAATGATTAAATCAGATTGATTGATTACCGAGTTGTTAATTAGGGCAAGTTTTAATTAACAAGTAGATAGATCAATTCAAATTGCTTACCAAGTTAATTAAATCATATTTTAATCAACATGCCTCAAAATAATGAAAGAAAATGATAAAACATACAAAGCAAAGAAATAATAAATGAAGAGAACAAACTAAGCAATCCTAAGGAAAAAAATAACAAAACAAACAAAACAATATAAAGCAAAAGAAAAATTAAAACAAAACAAAACAAGAAAATAATAAAAAAAGGAAACAAATACCTTATGAGGATGAGGCTCGGGGACGTAGGGCAGATGAAGCAAACGGCCAGATCATAATTCCACCTTCTCAGCTCGGCAGAATGGCAACCTTCAAATGCTACTTGGATGATGTTATTGGGCCTTCCTTGGATTGATTTGAGGAGAGACCTCTCAAAATGACCATCTAAATAAAATTTTAAATTAAAAAGTTTGTTCCTTTTGGACCAAACTTGTGGAGATGATTTGCTTGATGCAAAGGCTAATCAAGCAAACCAAGAGGTCCTACAAAAGGAGTGGGAGGACTCCTATATATAGGGGGATGGTTGGGGGGAAGTTTCATGCACTTTGGATGTGGAATAGGTGCATAAAATGAAGAAAAATCAGAAAAATATGAAAAAACACAATTGTACCCACCTGAAAGCCCGCAGTAGCCACTAACGTTTTGGCAGCAGCCTCAGGCTGTCCTACTGCTGCTAGGCTTAACTTCGCCCTTTTTGTGATTTTGGCCCGTTTTCACTCGTTTCTCGTCTGTTTTTCATGATTTTAGTTGCATTATGTTCATTATTCAATGCTAGATGATCTAGGGATGGTTTAAAGCACAAAGTGATAGGTTTCAGTTATCTATTTCTCGAATTTTCAATTTTGGCTTCTTGAGGTCTGTTTACCACACCTAAGCACCTTTAAGGTTTCAAATGCTATATGGAGGGTGCAAAAGTAGGGATTCACAGGTATTGTTTTGCAAGAAGAGTTACAATGAGTAGAAGTAAAAAACTCCACTCTCATTAAACAAATTTTTGCTAGATCTTATTGTTATTATTTTCATTGTTAATGAAACTATTTATTTGTTCTAATTTCATAATCATATATTATTGATTCCTAATTATGAAGTAAATGTATTATTTATCTCTATTGATACATATTAGTTTATATGTATATCCATGTCCTATTCTTATGGGACTACATTTTACTCATGCCTAAAAGTATGATAATATAGTCTACACTCACTGGGTTTACTCACCCCTATTTTTAGTGTTTTTTTATAAGAGTTTAATTGTCACTCTGAAGGTTCAAGTAAATCATCTTCGCTTGTAGTTTATGTGTTCATGGAGAAAATTTTGCTTGGCTTTTGTTAAGTAAATGTATATATTATGTTATATATAAAAGTATTGAAAAGACTTTAGTTGCTCCATGGTACTTAAAGATACTAAAATAATATTATGACATACATTTTGTGTGTGTGTGTGTGTGTGTGTGTATATATATATATATATATATATATGCTGCTTAAGTATTCTGATATTGTAAATAAATAGCTTGATGAAAATATATTGAGTTGATTGAATTGTGGGAGAATTTAATAATACATGTGAAGTTGATGTTATAAGAATGATATTTTGAAAATGTAATATTTATCTTGCAGGTTTTGTGATTTGGGTTTATATGTATGTTCTCCCAATATGATGTCGAGTTTTCAATAGTTAATTAGGGCTAGCAAGTTTTACGGATTTTTAGTGACTAAAAACTTACTTATGCCCTAGGACTATTGCACCCCAAAATCGGGATGTGATAGTTATTTTGTGAATAAAATAAAAAAAAATAAAATGCTTAAACAAAGTAATGTAAAATAACAAACCAATGAAGTGGCGATTCTTTAAGCTCTCTATAATTAATGCACCATATTTCTTCATTGTAAATTTGAACACCATTTTTGCAATAAAATAAAAAAATAAAATGCTTAAACAAAGTAATGTAAAATAACAAACCAATGAAGTGGTGATTCTTTAAGCTCTCCATAATTAATGCACCATATTTGTTCATTATAAATCTGAATACCATTTTTGCAATTTGGGCATGCTTGATACCACTAATCATGTTTTACGTTGACATCTTTTATCCTTACTTTGCATATGAACTTCACATTTTGTCATGAGAAATATTATATTAAATCATTGCATATTGCAATATAGAAAAACAAAACAAAATAAACCTTATTAGTATGGACATCGAGTGACAACAATTCTTTGATCTTTTTCCTATTAACATTGATGTTAAAATCATTATTCCCATTCGATTGTTCTTATCGATGGACAAAATTTTCTCAATTGGGTGTGAAAGATTGAAAGGCAAAAAATGTTAATAAAAGATTATATGAGTTTTAAAAGACATAATTGAAGTTCCCTTTCTTTGAAAGCAACATTCACAAGAATTGTCAAATCAAGAAGAATTTTTGTCAAAAAGTTTTTAATTGTCTCTATGTTTATAGCTAAGACATAACAATGGATATCAATCACTTAATTTATAAGAGTAGTTAAAAACATTATCAGTAGTTAAAAAGATTATATATGTAAAGGTAATAATATGAAAATACCATCATATTTTTTGACTATCATAATAACTAAAATGATAACCATGTCTTCTAAAAGTTCAAAGACTTTTGCCTTTGGAAAATCAATTGCATTTTTGTCCCACAAGGTCATATCCAATTTCTTATAACTGGAAAAAGTATATAATTAGAAGAAAATAATGTGACAAAAAAAAATCTTAAAAATCAAAAATAAAAATAAATTACATGCCTTGTATTTTTTTTATTTGAATTCTTCTTTTAACAACTCAGCCAACGTTAAATTCTTCAATTTCTCTAACCATAGCAATTTGGCCAAGCAAATTTGCATTAAAATAATATGTTTAAAAAAAGGAAAAAAATTAACATAATCAAATGAATTAAAGTTAAACCTATCAAAGTAGTCTTATCACCTATTTTAAGCCTAGATATATGAAATTGCATGAATTCAAATCTATCAATCATCTTCATTAAGAGTTTTGATAAATCCATTGTGTGGTAACCTAATTCGAAAAGGATGGTTATTAATGCAATAATTCAGTTGCGTTGGAATGACCATAAAACTAAATATATGGAAGACTTTGCCTTCAAAAAGCAAAGGGAAAATTTTTGGCTAATTGTTTGGAATTGTTCCTTGTATTGCATTGTCTTAAATGAACAAATGGTAAAATATTAAATAACATGTAATACAAATTAGAAAATAATGCCTTATCATCTATCATTAAAAAATTGAGATTGAAAAGGTCTTTCGGTTCATAGATGTTAATAAAATTCCACACTCTTGCAATACAAACTTTTATTTGAATATTATGACCGCACCCATCTACTTCTAATAAAGATGTGTAAGACATGGTAGTTGCCTAGTAAATTAACAAAAAGGATAATTAATATTTGAAAAATAAAGATTAAGATGAAAAAAGCAAGTAAATTATGCAAGCATTTAAAAAATATTATCTATAAATACATTGTTAATGATTAAAAAACTTAAATCATACTATATCACAAAGCCAAGTTAAAAAATAGAAGCTCACCATCTTAGGAAACAATAATAACTTGTACGAATAAATAAGTAAATTGAGTATGTATATGTTTTTAAGTAATATACATAGAAAATCCATTATCATCAATTGTTATTTCGTATTGAAATTTCTTTCCCAAATGCTTAGTACAATGATTTTTTTTCATGAATAGGCAGAACGGATTTATGGAGCCACAAGGATTATGAATCATGAATTTTGAAATATTTTCACATGCATCTAGATGTGAACCCCCAAATTTGCATCTCCTGATTCGGCTGCTGCTTGACACCTACTAAGAATAGGGCACTACGTATACGGCGGTCCCGCTAGCCGGTTAGCTGGCAAGGGTTAAGGGGGCAGCGCCCCTTGCGGGATGCAGGGCAGCGCCCCGTCAAAAAAATAAATTTCCTGAATCTTTTACCTCTAGTCGACCATCTTTCAGTCATGAACCCATAGGATCAAACCAAGCTCAAATTGGAACTGAAACGGGCCCGAAATGGATGAAAACAGGTCAAACAGCATGAAGTGGCGCACTGTTGTTTGGGAGGCACGTTTGCCGTGCCACCCAGAAGGCGGCACGCATTTTGTGCTGCAGGCACTCCTGGTGTGCCGCCACAGGCGACACCAAATTGATGCCGCAGGCGTGCCGCCCATGCCGCCGACACCGCCGTCCGTACCGTCGGATCCTCCTCTGGTAGATCTATAAATAGGAGCCTCCTCCAACCTCATTTGGCATGATTTCCAATGAATTTCAAAGCATTCTAAAGTAATTCAAGAAGTTTTCAAAGCAGTTGAAGCATATTTCCAAGCATATCTTCGTTCTTATACTCACACACTTATTGCTTCTAGATCCAGATTCCAAAGATCTTTTGAATTCAAGGTGGAGTTGAGATCCGGAGCAAAGCTATTTCCATTCGTTCGAAAGCCAAGAAAAGCAAAGGTATAATCTCTTTTCTATCTTTAAAATTCTAAATTCAGATCTAGAATTCTCTTTAGGTCTAAAACTGAAAAGATCTAAAACTTATTAATTTAAGAATCAAAATTAAGTTAATAAGCAAACTAACACATTTTTAAAACCCCTCCTTCGCAAGAAGGGAGAACTGCGTGGGGTTTGATTCCTATTCAATAGGATACACAGGCTACCATTCTGAAGGGCATCAACTCCAAAATCTTTTTATCAATATTGTTTTCCTTTTTATTTTTTTTATATTAATCTTTTGTTTATGATTTTATAGTTAGTTGGGGAATGTGTGCTTTTCCTAGTACCCATAAGGGCTAGAGGAAAGATCCTCTTTATTTCATTTGTTTTGATATTGCAATAATTAAGTAGGATTTATTTTGCCTATTTATTTGTTATTGTCATTCCATCACATCATATATATATATATATATATATATATATATATATATATATATAGATATATACACATATATATATACATATATAAATATATATATATATATATATATATATAGATATATATATACATATATAGATATATATATATATATATATATATATAGATATATATATACATATATAGATATATAGATATATATATATATATATATATATATATATATATATATATATATATATATATATATATATATATATATATATATATATATATATATATATATATAGATATATATCTATATATATATATATATATATATATATATATATATATATATATATATATATATATATATATATATATATATATATATATATATATATATATATATATATATATATATATATATATATATATATATATATATATCTGTTTCATTCATCATTATATTCCTGGTCATGCATACACAAAAACTCATTTTTAAGAGTTATTTTGCATTTTTAGCCAAACTAAAGAAAATAACATTTTCTTAATTGTTTAATTACCAAAACCTAATCCCCAAGCCCTTCTTGATCACTCGCAGATTGGTGCACTTTTTTCATTGGGATAAATCAAATTTTGGAGTCAATCGTGTTGGGTTTTCTTTAATTTTCCCAATTAAAATAAATAAATTAAAGTGGCGACTCACTTTTCAACTTTCAAATTACAAAAATCAATTTTTTGAACTCACAGTGAGTTCCAATCATGGAGTTTCTCCTGAAGACCATTTTGATCCCTCGGCAGATCGGACCGATGCTCGGGCGAGGCCTCACAGTTGGCGAGTCCACTGGGGACTTAATGTCTTTTTTCAAATAAAAGATAAAGTGGATTACTTTTGGTAAAATACCGAGTTTGGCTTTAAATACAAAATAACTCTTTCATGCATCACTACATCGGACTCCTTGTCTAAAAACCATAGTTTCATAGGAAAACAAAGGATAGAAAGTAACATCGAGTGGGCAACCTTCCTTAGGTCTGCTTGCTGATACTGAAATCATCCAGCCCACGACGTATCCTCTAATCCTTTTAGAGGGGTAACGAGTATGCACGTACCATTGGACCCATATAAGGCTCCTTGTCTCACATGTGGTTAGGTATATCGCATCTCTAGTGTGATGGGTTCCCTTCAAACCACCCTAACCTTTTCATGTAATGACTCATAGAACCTCCCTTTAGGATTTTATGCACCATAATACTGAACTTGGTATATCATGAAACCTTTTCATTCATGCATACATGCATGCATAGCTTGAACTTTGTGAAGAGTCAAAAACCTATCTAAACACCTTCACACCCAAAACCCATGGTCCACCTAAACCCATGGTCAAAACCCAAAACCCATGGTCCACCTAAACCCATGGTCAAAACCCAAAGCCCATGGTGCACCTAAACCCATGGTCAAAACCCCCAAAGCCCATGGTCCACCTAAACCCATGGTCAAAGCCTAAAACCAATGGTTCACCTAAACCTATGGTCAACACTCAAAACCCATGGTCCACCTAAACCCATAGTCAAAACCCAAAAGCCCATGGTCCACCTAAACCCATGGTCAAAGCCTAAAACCCATGGTTCACCTAAACCCATGGTCAACACCTAAAACCCAACCCATGGTCAAAACCCAAAACCCATGGTCAACACCCAAAGCTCATGGTCCACCCAAAGCCCATGGTCCACCTAAATCCATGGTCAAAGCCCAAAACTCATGGTTCACCCAAAACCCATAGTCCAGTCCTATCCAAACCCATGTCAAACTCATGGTAAAAATAAACCCGTTTATGGTACCCTCATCCTTTTCCATAATTCTTATCCAAGCTAAACACTAACCTAGCCCAAGCTAAACACTGACATAGCTTCATCTTTCATAGTTCTTACGGAAGCTAATTACTAATCTAGCTTTCATCTTTCACAACTCTTACCTAAGCTAAACACTGATCTAGCTTTCATCTTTCATAGTCCTTACCCAAGCTAAACACTGATATAACATTATCCACAACCATCCTTACCAAAGCTAAATACTGACTTAGCATCACTCTTATCCTTACCCAAACTAAATGCTGACTAGGTTTCATCTCTAACATCACTATCCAAACCTATGGCCCATCTAAGCTCATGATCTAGTCTAACCCATTATCCAATTATCACCAAACCCATGGTCCACCCAACATCCAAATCCATGGTACATCCATACCCAATCGCAAAACCCATAGTCACGCTATCCTTAAGCCCATGGTAAACCATTTATAAATCACAAGTCCCAATCACCTGAAGCTAAATTCTGACCTAGCCACCCCAAGCTAAATTCTGACCTAGCTACTCAAAGCTAAAATCTGACCTAGCCGTCCAAAGGTAAAATCTAACCTAGCTCCCTTAGCTTAATACATACCTAGCTAATACCATACACCTCTACCCTCATCTTTACCCATACACCGTCAACCTAACCACAAGACACTATCATCCATTGTCATTAAACCTAAGGTCCTTCGGTTTGTGACACCTCCCCATAACCTTATTTTCCAAAGCTTGATACTCACCCAGTTCCTTTTCCTTTTCAAAGGTTGACAAAATGTCTGTTGCCGGAGATGAAGTCACTGCTACCAGAGCTGATGAAATCTTTGATGAGCTTCTTGCTAAGCTCTCTGAACACCAAGATTCTATGATGAAGAGGCAAGAAGCTCTTTTCCAAGACATGCTCAAAGCCCAAAGGAGGGCTATCATGGAGGATGTTCATACCATGTTGGAACAAGCCTCCCTGGCTCAAAACCCAACTGACCTAAAACCATTCAAAGCTAACCCGAAACCCGCCTTTTATCCTATTTATGGATCCACTTCTAGAGTTGAATCCAAAGACAAAGAACCTGCAAACACTGACATAATTCCACCACTACCTATTCCATCACCTGAATTCCTTAGAAACAACTCACTCTATCAACCTATGATAGTTCAACCACTAAATTTCACCCCTACTCTCACTTCCCGACCCGCGGATCCTTTCCAAAGGAAGGAAGTCAACCCTGAAATCAAAGCCTTCATGGAAAAAGTGAAGCATATGGAAAAAATGACGAAGAATCTGAAGAAGAAAGAGAACTTGGTTGATATAGGCTCCTTGAGCTTATTTCCTAATGCAAGAGTTCCACCAAAGTTCAAGATGTCGAATTTGGATAGATTTGATGGTACTACTTGCCCCAAGATCCATTTAAAAATGTACGTGGGGGCAATGCATCCTTTTGGTATCAATAATGAGCTCCTTGCTCAACTCCTTCATCAAACTCTTATTGATCCTGCCCTAAGATGGTTCATTAACTTAGATGATACCTAGAAACAGACTTGGAAGGACATTTGCAAGGCATTTGTGGAACAGTACCACTATAATACTGAAGTAGACATTACAAGAAGGGACTTAGAAACCACAAAGCAACTTCCAGATGAGTCCTTTTCCATGTTCCTTACAAGGTGGAGGGCTAAAGCTGCTCAAATGGTAAACAGGCCAACTGAGCAAGAACAAGTAGATATCATTGTCAAGAATCTACTTCCCGCCTACAGAGCCCATTTGTTAACACAATATCTACCCACCTTTAGAGTTTTGGTTGCAACTGCATCAAAAGTTGAATATTGCATCCAAAGTCAATCATTTTAAGCTGAATTCCCCACCACCAACCTGAACAGTGATGAGGAATCTAGTCTTAACTTAACCCCATCTTACCTCAGCCCTAGAAGGCATGTCATGGAGTAGTTCAAGTTCAGCTAATCTAACCTGTCTAAGATCGAATTCCATGTCTAAACCTGAGTCCAAATCTGAGTCGGAGCCTATCGTCTTATTTTTCTTTATTTTCGTCAACCATAGCGGTTTCTTCTGTCATCTTGCAATAAAGTTTCCTTTATAGTAATGTACATACATTTTCTTTTTATCTTCCTTGTTTAGTCTAGCATGGATGAGCCATAACAAATAAAATAAAAAAAAAAGAGAGAAAAAACAAAAAAAAACATAAAAAAAAAAAAAAAAGAAAAAGAGAAAAAGAAAAAGAGGAAAAAAGAGAGAAATGAACAAACAGTCAAATCCACCACTATTAGCACATGAGGTGCCATCAACAATTGCACCTAATCAAAGAAGGTCAAATAGTTAAAGCAATCAAATGGAATTACCTATTGCACATTAGGTAATCAAACAATGCACGTCAACAAAGGCAACAAGTTCAGAAAAGACCTTTGTCAAATCTAGAATTCAAAGGCCAGAACTCCTTAAAGAATCAGCCCAAGTCATGGTGGAATGTTTTCTCCTAAATGCAAGCTCGTTAAGCTGAAAACCCAAAAAGGGCGGCTTAGGCGAGAGAGAGAGAGAGAGAGAAAGCTCATCCAAATCATCTTCCCTTATGTCTGAAGTTGTCAAATGATCTTTAATCAATCCGTCATCCTTCCTAACCAGAGGTTTATTCTCAAAGGATATACAATCTTCTATGCCCTTATCCTACAATAGGGGCATGTCTTCCTAGGTCATCATCTGTTGTCAATCCATCTCGTCGCTTAGCTCAAAGAGCTAAAGCACAATCTCTCATACATATCTCCAGTCTATCACATCCTTATCTCTCATTTGGAAGCATGATCCCTAATTTATCTTCTTCCACTAGCCCCTTAGCCATTCCTAAGGGCTCTTTTTTTTTCAACTAGTGCAATTTACAATTAAGTATCACTCCAAGAGTCTCTTCAGTCTCAAATAACAAGAAAAGCTTGACTTGCTCTTTTCCATGATTCATGCTACAAAAAACAAAATCATACAACCTCCATGATTCTTTTCAGAAGTTTCAGCCTACCTTCAAATCATTCTCGAATTTTATGAAATCATATTATTCCATCCCAAGCCTCATTGGCAAATCACACCACATACCACCCATTCCTTGAGCATAATCTCAAAATGAGTAGAACCAAAATTCCCAAGTCTATCAAGGCTTATCATCTTTAAATTAAGTTTCCTTGGCAAAACCAGAAGTCGAGGCATATCTCCTAAAAAAAAACCTTCATCAAGAAGCCCAAATCCCAAAAGCCTTCATCAAGAAGCCTAAACCAAAAGCCTTCATCAAGAAGCTCAAATCCCAAAAGCCTTCATCAAGAAGCCTAAACCAAAAGCCTTCACCATGAAGCCTAAATCCAAAAGCCTTCACCATATAGCCCATTCCCAAAAAGCCTTCCCCATGAAGCCCACTCCCAAAAAGCCTTCGCCAAGAAGCCTAAATCTAAAAAGCCTTAGCCATGAAGCTTGCTCCCAAAAAGCCTTCGCCATAGAGCCCACTCCCAAAAAGCCTTCACCATGAAGCCCACTCCCAAAAAGCCTTCGCTATGAAGCTTAGATCCAAAAGCCTTCATCATGAAGCCCACTCCTTAAAAGCCTTCACAATGAAGCCCACTCCTAAAAGGCCTTCATTTATAAAGCCTATGATCTCCTTTAAGGCAAAATCATATTAAGCCTTTCAAATGGATTTCCTTCACTAGACCTACCCTCCTTAGCTAAGACCTTTCCCTATAAGGACTAATCCTTAACCATAACTTTCAATGGGCAAACCGGGTCAAGCCACCCATATCGGAATTCCCACATCCCTCGTCTTTCAGAGACATAACCTTTTATAAATCTAATAGCAAAGCCAAACAGATAGCTTTGATCCCAATCCTTCTAACACCAAAGCCGAACAAGTGGCTTTGATCCCTGCTTTTCTAACATCAAAGCCGAACAGTAGCTTTGATTCTATTCCTCCTGACGTCAAGGCCAAATAGATAGCTTTGATCCCAACTTTTCCAACCAACAAAGCCAAACAGATAGCTTTGACTATAATCCTCCCAACCACCAAAGCCAAATAGATAGCTTTGATACTAACTTTCCCAACCAACAAAGCTAAATAGATATCTTTGACTATATTCCTCCCAACCACCAAAGCCAAACAGATAACTTTGATCCTAACTTTTCCAACCAATAAGGCCAAACAGATAACTTTGATCATAATCTCCTCAATAATAGGGCCGAACAGATGGCCTTGCTAAACCAATTTGAATTCCCTAGGTGGACCAAATCTCCAAATCTTTCAAAGTCTAGGCAGAACAGATAGCCTTGATTAAAATTCACTAGAGCATCTTTATCTCCAAACGATTGAAGATCACCATTCTCACATCCGACGCCAAAGTCAAACCAATAGCTATTGACAAAATCTCGTTTATCCTATGGGCCCTCTCCCAACAGGTTTATATCTTTAGACCATGTTTATCCTTCATAAGGTTCAGTTTGCATAAAACATGAATGTCCTTATGTATGATAAGCACAAGCAGATATCACAAGCCTAGAGTCTGACATGGTATAACCCATAATTTGACATGGTATAGCCTAAAATCTGATATGACAAAAGAATATATAAGCCAAAAATCTGATGTTGCAAGAGCATAAGGCCAAAGTCTGACATGGCATCTCTTCACAAGGTTCACTGTCATCAGAATTGCCTTTTTCTTAAAGCTAATTCTGATGAGGCGGCAGCTGTAAACCCTCAAATTTGCACCTCCTGATTCGGCTGCCGCTTGACACCTACTAAGAATAGGGCGCTATGCATACGACGATCCCGCTAGCTAGTTAACGGGCAGGGGTCAAGGGGGCAGCGCCCCGTCAAAAAAATAAATTTCTTACATCTTTAACCTTTAGTCAACCATCTTTCAGTCATGAACCCATAGGATCAAACCAAGCTCAAATCAGAACTGAAACGGGCCCGAAATGGATGAAAACAGGTCAAACCGCATGAAGTGACGCACTGTTGTCTGGGAGGCACGTTTGCCGTGCCGCCCAGAAGGAGGCACGTTTGTCATGCCGCCTAGAAGGTGTGCCGCCACAGGCGGCACCGAATTGATGCAGCCAGGCAGGCGGCACGCCTGTCATGTCGCCCAGATGGCCGGCGCATCGGCTGTGCCGCCCATGCCGCTGGCGCCGCACCGACGCCGCCGTCTGTACCGTTAGATCCTCCTCTAGTAGCTCTATAAATAGGAGCCTCCTCCAGCCTCATTTGGCATGATTTCCAATGAATTTCAAAGCATTCTAAAGCAACTCAAGAAGTTTTCAAAGCAGTTGAAGCATATTTCCAAGCATATCTTCGTTCTTATACTCACACACTTGTTGCTTCTAGATCCAGATTCCAAAGATCTTTTCTATCTTTAAAATTCTAAATTCAGATCTAGAATTCTCTTTAGGTCTAAAACTGAAAAGATCTAAAACTTATTAATTTAAGAATCAAAATTAAGTTAATAAGCAAACCAACACATTTTTAAAACCCCTCCTTCGCAAGAAGGGAGAACTGCATGGGGTTTAATTCCTATTCAATAGGATACGCAGGCTGCCATTCTGAAGGGCATCAACTCCAAAATCTTTTTATCAATATTGTTTTCCTTTTTATTTTTTTTGTATTAATCTTTTGTTTATGATTTTATAGTTAGTTGGGGAATGTGTGCTTTTCCTAGTACCCATAAGGGCTAGAGGAAAGATCCTCTTTATTTCATTTGTTTTGATATTGTAATAATTAAGTATGATTTATTTTGCCTATTTATTTGTTATTGTCATTCCATCACATTATATATATATATATATATATATATATATATATATATATATATATATATATATATATATATATATATATATATATATATATATATATATATATATATATATATATATATATATATATATATATATATATATATATATATATATATATATATATATATATATATATTTCATTCATCATTATATTCCTGTTCATGCATACACAAAAATTTATTTTTAAGAGTTATTTTGCATTTTTAGCCAAACTAAAGAAAATAACATTTTCTTAATTGTTTAATTACCAAAACCTAATCCCTGAGCCCTCCTTGGTCACTCGCAGATTGGTGCACTTTTTCCATTGGGATAAATCAAATTTTGGAGTCAATCATGTTTGATTTTCTTTAATTTTCCCAATTAAAATAAATAAATTAAAGTGGCGACTCACTTTTCAACTTTCAAATTACAAAAATCAATTTTCTGAACTCACAGCGAGTTTCAATTGTGGAGTTTCTCCCAAAGAGCATTTCGATCCCTCGACGGATCGGACCGGTGCTGGGACGAGGCCTCACACTAGATTAGTTTCCTTTTAAGGAATTTCAAAAATATCATTGAATTATATTAGATGATGTAATTGGTTTGTCCTTTCATCCAATCACACTAAATAATGAATATGCGGAAATCCCTTTTTCTAGAACTCCACTACATATAATAAAGCAATTGTTTGACTAAAGTGTTTATGCTATTTTATATCTTCTATCAATCATGATACTTTCATTTTAAACACATGACTAATAAATTTTGGTCTATTCTCAATTTTTTTGTCCAGGAATGTAGGCTAATATGCATTGAATCTCCACTCAATGAGAATTACATGTGAATGTTATAAAAAGTTGTGAGTGGCCAAAAAATTTACATATTGCTATTGCATCATGATAATATTCAATCATGTATCTTGGACCTCCTGTATAGAATGAAGAAAGTATTATAGATTTTCCAACATTATTTGGGTCTGTATCATCACGAAACATAACATTTTGTATAGACATATAGATTTTAGAGCATAAAGTTTTTTTTAATATTATTTAATAAATTCCAATCTCTTTTCTTCTATGTTAGAAAATACATCAATTACATATTGTTGGAACACTCGACCACCCCTCAATAAAGTTATCCCTTTAATATGGCATTGTTGCAGCATAAATGCATAGTATTCTCACATTGTGACAAATTTTTTAGAGCCATTATTGTTGTGGCACATCATAGCATATTCAATATCTATCCTATATCCATCTTCTCCATCAGGAAAAGGAATTGGGTATTGCATAGACATAAAGTTAGAATGCAAGAAACTTATGCGTTTCAAGTGACCGCTTTTATATTCAACAATGATATCCCTATCCTTATCAAACAAACTAAAATCTCCAACAATCAACCCAACAAGTTCAAAGGAGGTTGGCATGCCATACTGCAAGCTATCTTGATCCCTCCAACCCATTATTTTCAATATAATAGGAATTAAGTCATTTTCTTGCAATCTATCCCTAACCAGTATAAATGATCTTACAATTTGATTGCAGCAATCAAACAATGAGACTAGCAACAATTATCTAATTTATTAAGGAGTGCGATTCATTAACAATGAAAATTTGATTATTGACCTTATTCTTCATATCAGACATATAGAGGTGAGCAAACTTAGGTGCTTCCCCATCAATAGGCAACAATGAGCCAATTAGGTAGGGATTCTGTCAACAAAAGTGAAAAAATGGGCCATGTGTCTTATTAATTTCATAGTCAAATTTTCCATAAATCGATGTGAAAGCAAATAGTGAATCATAAATGCAGATGTTATTTCTAAATTTAGAGAACAAAAGATCACATGTACAGCTTAATAAAGCTTCTAAAAAGTATGGAGGATGAAGTAAAAGTGGGAGTTTAATGTCTCCTCTATTACAACATAAAGTATAGATGTAGGTAACACGACCAAAAGGGTTCTTGACACATTAACACGCTAATATCAGCTCCACAATGTGGATATTCATTGTTAGGCATACCAAAGTTAGACTTATGGAGGTAGGTTCCTATGAAAGAAATAGAAAAGCATATTAAGTAAGAAAATCTATCTTATTTGGGGAAAAAATTTCATGACTAAATGCATACTATTAGGCAGCTGAGGTAAGTTCTTGTCATGATGCAAGTATTGGGCAAATGAAGAAGATTTCATAGATTTTTGTTTTTGCAATTCCTTGCATCTATTAAATATAGATGGACATATCTTATTATAGAAATAAAAGCAACTATATATATATATATATATACTAGGAAGAGTACCCACGCGTTGCAGCGGGGCAACTCCTAACAGATAAATTTAAATTATAATAAATTTAATGCAACAACATTAAAAGATGATTAAAATCTTATACAAATCAAGTATTCTAAGCATACTAATTAAGCATCAAAATGGAAATTACAAAGGGTGAGAAAATATTCTTCATAAACACTACATGCTCCTCCAATACATCAAGGGGCCTATAACATTAATGATTAGTTAAATTTTTATTTAATAACAAAAGATAACTAAACAATTATATGCATAACAAAAAAAGAAATTTTTTACCCTCTGTAAAAAGCAAGATACATACCACACTATGAGCTGATTCAAGCACCCCAAGCTTTGACATTCAAATCATTAAATATCATATCAATCTTAGACTTCACTGAATAGTTTATGTGACACAATGAAATCAAACAATGAGTAATAGATACCGTTAATCCAAATTGCTGAAAATTTATCATAGCAAATCAAAAAGCTGCAATACCCAAAATAATTGGGTCAAAGAGTCCCATATTTAAAGATTCTTAGCCCATAAATAGCACACATAGATGTGCGTGATACATGATCGACCAAATTATTAAAATAAATAAAAAAATAAGATTATAATTTTAAAATAAAAGCAGCAGATTTAATCAAAATTATTAAGTGATTAGTAATAGAAACAGTGAGAAAAACCCAGGAAGTTGTGAGGAAACAAAAGTTGAAACAAATGGCTATTTGAGACCTTCAATCTGAGATTTGTTTCTTGAAAAAAAAAAATCCTCTTGAGCAACAAAAGAAAGGATATAACTGCATTTAAATTGCAAAAAGAGACAAATCTAATGGACTACAAATAAAATTTTTTATACAATTTAGAATGATAAGAACGATACTATTTTTATGAGGGTTTCTTTTTTTTGGAGTTTTTTTTTCATACTTACAAGATTTTAACTCTTTTATTAATACCTTATGAGAAGATTATGAATGTAACTTTCAAACTTAATTTTTGATACTTATTAGAGGTCTAATTTGTACCCAACAAAGAAAAAAATTGTTATATGCCTTTGAATTTTGTTTTAGTTAAAAAACACTGTTATATTATTTTTATGTATACCATGTAAAACTTAATATATGTGATTATAAATAATTTCTTTATCAACTTCCAAATATAATAAATTCAATTATTCACTCTAAAAATAAGTTGAATATAATTAATATCTCTGGGATTCTAAATTATGAAATTGAGCCTACTTTCATTTTAAATTAATTTTATACCAAATTATCTTATCTAAAATTGATAAGTTCTTAAAAAACGCACACAGATTCTACATTAATTTTAAAAAACACACACAGTTCAAAATCCATCTTCTTTTCTCTGTAAAAATACTAAATCTAAATTGGGTTTCAATGTATCAGTTTTCCAAAAAACAAATATATTTATAAAAAACACACACAGATTCTAAATTACTTAGACATTAATAACGGAAAAAAAACATAAATAATTTAACAAATCTTAAAAGCATGAACGCAAAATCAACAAATAATAAACCTGTAGACCTCGAAAACCCATCCCACCATTTCTAAGCCGCAACAACCCATAATCAGGATAAGAGACATGCATAGAAACAAAAAATTAATTAGCAATAAAAAAAATTAAGAACACGCAAATAAAACAATAAAGATTATAATTTATCGAAATACAACATACAAACAGTAAATAGACAAAACACTAAATAAATTTTTGCAAGCTCACCTGTATCCAGATTTTGGGAGATCTGAGGAGACCTGCTTAAATGGCAGCAGCCTTCCATGGGACCACTGACGGAAGAACAACACCACTTAAAATAAAGGAAACCACTGAAAATGGAATGCAACAAATCAACCCAGACAATTGAAGCAAAGCGCACATCAAATCAGAAAAGAAAAAAGTAGTCTCGTATTTTATCTTTGGAGAATCATGAAGCAGAAGATCCTGTAATTGGCATGCTAAGGCTTAAAATAGCCGAGAAAGACAGGAGAAAAAAAGCAACAAATATCCCAAGAGGCACCGTAATAACAAACGCTAAAGCGTTCTAGAAAGGCAAAGAAAAAGAAGAAAAAAGGTTACAATCTACATCCTCTACAAAAACAGAGATGGCCAGTAAACACAAAACCAACGAAAAGCATACTAGAGGTAAAAAAAAAGCCTAGCAAAATTTAGAAACGTCTAAG